>CM022759.1:26696286-26783786 GCA_012411365.1 Ameiurus melas
TAGTTTAATGCCACTAAAGCATTTTTATTTTATTTATTTATTTATTTTTGCTGTAAATTCAGTGGATAGAAAACAAAATTCTCAACTGACAGCAAGAAGAAAATCTTCTTGCTTCTTCAGGTACCAACAGCTGAGAGAAAATCCATATGTAAAGTTTTTCTCACTTTATCCTTTGTGATTTCAGATTTAATATAAAAGCCAAATATATGAGGGTAGGCTTTCATAAAGCTCAATTCACCCACAGCATACCGCCAGTAGCAGGCTGGTGATCAATTTATTTAAAGAGTCCTAATTAAGAATGTCATAAAAAGTTTATTACAGAAACATAATTCACCATATGAGCCAAATATAGACTTTTATGCATGTTGCCACAGACAACAGCAGTGAGTGCTATAATAACGCTTAAGCAACCATAACGTGTACGTATGGAGATGGTTTTATGGCATCCTTAATACAAGGACATTCATGCATACTTGCAGAGGTTCCAAGCAAGATCCAAGACTAAAGCCAGGTCCGCACTACAGTATTTTAGTCCGGTGTTATATTATGTGCCCTTCCTGATAGATAGATTATCAGAATTGGGAGTTAATTTCCAGGTCTGGAGCTCGATCAGAGCAGAGTGCCAGCATGGATGATTCAGTTGCATGAGTGGGTAATAGGCTGAAATTAAGCCTTTAGAGACTGCCCCAGAATAGCCAGTCTGATATTTTCAAACGTGTTTGATTTTACATAGGAAGGAAGAAAGGAAGCCTTAGGTTGAACCGTTTTTTTTTTTTTGTACTTGTTGTGCATGGTGCAGCAGTACAATATATATTTGTTAACAATTTGTCATCATAGTAATTTTGCATATGTTATTTACGCACTCAGCATTTTGGACGTCTGATACATACAGTATATGAGAGAGGTCTCAAGGAGAATGAGCAGACTGGTGCAATGACTGGAAAAAGGCTGGGTGATGTTTCTCCAATCTTCAACTGTCCATTTATGGTGAATCTGTGCCCTCTGTAGTCTCATAGAATTTTGTTGATGAGAGAGGTCTAAAGAGAATGGCCAAACTGGTTCTGAAGGCCTAGGCAAGTCAGACAGCATTTTGTGATTTTGCGATTGCAGAAATGAATCCAAAATCCCGTAAACTCCGCAATATTCAAAATTACTTTGAGTAAGCCCTCTTTGAGTCATGTGTGTCAAACACGAGTGCAGATAAAAGATCTTATTTACCAACAAACTTCACTGTGAAAGACAATTTCTCCAATTCAAGTAGTTTTCTATAAAAAAAAAAAAGCACAAAAAAATCTGCAGGTTGTATCGCAAATTTAAAGAAAATCTGCAGCAAATTCAAGCCTTTTGGGCCACAATAATCACAAAAAAACTCAAAATGCTTTACGGACTGAAGTAATCGGTCTTTACAACCGTGGTGAGCAGGAAAGCATTTTAGAATACACAACATGGCGAACCTGGGTTGTGGTAGCTAATCATGTGGCATGTGAACACAGATGGCTAACTGTGAACACTAAAGTAACTCCTGGTTCCAATGCAGACTCTCTCTCTCTCTCTCTCTCTCTCTCTCTCTCTCTCTCTCTCTCTCTCTCTCTCTCCTTTTTTTTCCCTCAGGTATCTCCTAACAAAATCTGAGCAGCTTTCTGATTCAACCAGACAGATGGAGGTGTTCATCACATTACATGTAACCTCATTTTCCCAGCAGGTTCCCATTCATTGATCACATCCATGTGTTGTCCATATTAATTTTTCCTACGTGGCTCAAAACGCCACTTCCGTAGACTGACAGCTTTTCCGCGCACTGATCTTTCTTAGCGCCTCTCTCTCTTGCGTGCTAAATGATCCTCATCAACAACATCATCTCCAGAATTGGGAGGATAAATTGAATCACAGCGCAAATTTTCACAGCCCTGCTATGCATGGTTAATTATGTACATATGGGTGCTTTCCCTGTGCCTCTGATTTTTCTTGCCACTTTTGCCTCTTCCGCTGCTCCACCTGTCTGAGGAATTGATGGTGCTTTCGGGGGGAATGAATCATCTCCGCTCTGTCGTGACATTCTAATATCACCACTCGCATTATTTCATTCACATGAAAGCCAATTTGGAAGTGATTTTGGGGATAAAGCTTCTGGCTAAAGTCAAGGGCTCGCTGATGTGATGCTGATTAAACTTCTATTAGAATGCAACAACTGTGCACTTTCCTTAACGGCCAAGCGAGAAAATGAAGCCATAAAACCAATGTCACAATCACATTGAGTTGGAGCGGAGGCATGTGCTGGGGGTTGAAGCTCATTATGGAGCTTGTCACTTGATGTGTGTGAGGCACAGCAGTGGGATTTTGTTGTGCTGTATAACTGTGGCACTCCTCATGCCCTTCGTAATGGTGTGCTCTGGGTTGTTGCTTTCACCCACACCACACTGACAGCTCCTATTGCTCCGATGGACCCAACACAGTCCTGTCAGAAAGAGATCACCTGCATCTGCTCGTCAGCTTTACCACCTCTGAAGCAGCAGCTCGTCAAGTTCAGAGTCAGTCCTCACTTCATACTGTAGCGGCACTACATCAAGTAGTGTGTGTGTGTGTGTGTATACACTTCTTTCTGTGAAACCAGCTACCGTGACTTGTGTTATCGATGATAAGCTAGCATAGGGTTAGCCTCTATCATGAGTGTGGTGGATTGCTGGGACAGACAGACAGAGAGACAGGTAAGACTTTATAATGTTATATAATTTCAAACTGGTTTAAGTGAGAGATGTAGAGCAGAAATGAAGCTGATGGTAAACCAAAAATTGTTATAGGCAGCTCTGATCCTGGGCAGTGCAACATGAGAGTATTTTTAATATATGATGGGGTGAAACTCTCAAATGAATAAAATGAAGTCTATAAACACATTCTTGATATCTTGGTATTTAACTTCATTTGCATTCCTGCCAAACGTCTGTCCGCCAGAGATTGCTGTGACACAACTCCTGTGACATCTTGAAAGATCGAATAACTAATTTCAAATAAAGTACTTTACTTCAATTTCAGTGAGCTAAGTATACTTTTAAGAACAGGCTAATGTACTAAAGCCTCCAATCAAGAACATTTGATACTTTTCACTCAGTAGCCGTAGCCTTTCTATGAAGCAGAATGGATAGGTGCAATCAGAGGATACTGTAGTTCAGTCATACTCAAATGGCGAATCATGGTCCGTGTCCGGACCCAACAAAGGGCCTATACGGACTGAACAGCATTAAACAACATCGAAGTGAATAATATAATTTCTGACAACTTTCAAAGACGATTGACCCAGTGCAGCACTCTGCTCTCGCTCTCCATCAGTGAAGAAACAGTGTCCAATTGTGAGCGTTCTGAATATGAAATGAAAAACGTGACGAGTTCTGCATCCTATCCAACCAAGCGCATTTATGCAAACTGTTCTCCTGAAGAATTCTGCTTCTCATATGATCACAAATATATCTTTGCACGTGGAACATGATGTTGCAATTGTGAGCACGCAGCAGGCAGACACAGAAACAGATCCTCCATCGATATCAGATATAGACTTTGCAAATGTGAGTATGGAACTTTCAAAGACGAGTGGACAGAAAAGTACACATTCATTCTCCCCAAGAGAAGTTCAAAACCAATGTGCTTTATAAGCTCCGAGTCCATAGCGCTTGTCAAAAGTGCCAATATGAAGCGCCACTATGACACGAAACACAGTCATTTCGAGCAAACGTATCCTCAAAACACAGAGCTGAGAACGAGAAAAATAAATCAGCAAGACAAATAGTAATAGCCTACTGACTACAAGTACAGCATGTACAATGGACACTTTCACAAGCAAAATAAAGAAGTTGTTTGTAGTTCATTAAAATTTGTCTGAATGATCTCATTTAACATATTCAAGAATAGTCCTTAGAGCATCTGATCCCAAATCATAGTATGTGACAATGTCACGGCCAGGGTCACAGATGATCCAGTGACTCTCCCTGGAACACTGTGTGTGAGGTGGAAATATACCCTGGATATCAGTGTCCATCATCAGGGCATCATGCACACTCTAGAGGCAGATTGGAGTAACCAATTCATCTACTGGTGGATTGTAACCACTCTTTACAACTGTGGTGAGTAGAAGAGTATCTCAGAATGTACATAATGTCATACATTGAGGTGCATGGGCTACAACAGCAGAAAACCACATTGGGTTCCACTCCTGTCAGCAAAGAATTGAAATGTGAGTCTACAGTGAGCACAGACTCATGAAACTGGACAGTTTGGAAAAAAAAATTGGAAAAAAAATTGGGAAAATGAGCAATGTTTTTTTCAATCTTTACCTGTCCAGTTTTCAGCCTGTGTCGACTGTCACCTCAGAGTGCTCTGGTAGTATAAATGATTATGATTTTAGGTTAAAAAAAAAATAAAAAATCCTCAAACTACAGAAAATCAGACTAATGTGTATTAACATATAATTGTAATTTGTTACTTCCCACCACTAATTTGTTTACTAGCAGGCTACAATGAGACTGTGACTTTGAGTCTTCTCTCAAACAGTCAGGGTTAGTATGGATTTTCTGTTCCTTTCTAGAACGCTTTAAACAGAGCAGTGATTTTTTTATTATTATTTAGGTTCTTCAAACTCCAACATGCCATCACATCTTCCACTGATTCTATTATAATAAACTAGCCTTGAATCTGAGAGAAGTTGTAATGCTAGAGTAACTAGAATTCTGTGCTTCACTTGTTTTCACCCCCCACCATGCAAAGAAATGGTGAAAAAAAAAAAGTATTTTTCATCCACTCTGTTCCTTAAGGATGAAAGCCATGATCAGTTGTATTATTGTTATGTCTCACTACTATTCATAGTACTGCATCTGTGCATATCATGTAGTGGTGTTATTTTCCTCACTCAGCCGCACCTCCCACGGTCATTTCATTTAGCAGGCCTGGCTCTGCTCATTTGATCTGGCGCTTAATGATTGCCCGTGCTGTCGGGTTTCTCCACTGTTCTGTGTGTCATTGTGTACAGGAAGCCGTGATCCTGTGCGTCCAGGAGAGAATCGGGTGCTATAATTATCATAAAACCACAGCCACCATTGTTATCTCTGATTTGCGGTCGTTACCTGGCTGCATCTTTTGCTCCGCCACCAAGTATGTTTGAATAAAGATAAAAATTGGAGAGCGTGCCGAGACCCTACACTCAGTCCTCCTGCCACGTGTTTAGAATTCTTAATCAGGGTGCGTGTAGTGTTGGGGGAGATCACCATGCTCTAGCATCTGCCATGGATTTTCAGCCACCTGTTTTTATGTGAAATTGGAATTTGCACATAAGAAAAAAAAGAATGGAAACACCAAATATAGAGAAAAATAAATAAATAATGTTGGCTGTGCTGAAAAGTTGATGCATGAACAAAGAAAAAATGTAAATGATGATGGAATCAGTTGAAATATTTTTTGTTTTGTTTTGTTCCAGTGATGTTCTAACATTCAATATAATGTTATTTGCATAGCACTATTAACAACAAACAGTATTATAAAGCAGCTTTACAGAAATCCAGACGTAGATTTAGATTCCTTATGAGCAAAGCAAATGAGATATGAGCAAGGAAAATTTCCCTGACATGACTTGTAGAAGAAGCTCTCCCATTCCTTTATTGGTTTCCTCTGGGTATTCCGGTTTCTTCCCCTAGTCCAAAGGCATGCATTGTAGGCATTTCCAAATTGATCGTAGTGTGTGAATGGGTGTGACTGTGTTCTGTGATGAGTTGGTACCATGTCCAGGGTGTCCCCCATCTTGTCCACTGTAGCAAGGGTGAGAGTTAGGCATAAACTTTAAGCTACCCATGTGGAACCATCCACAGCAGCAGAATATGATTCACAAATGCAGAGGTTCAGCATCAGCAACATGTCAACTTACACTTGGGAAAACATATCTCACCATCTTAAAGGCTTACTTCATCAGATCAGATAAGACGTTTCTTCTATAAGACCTCAAAGGTCTGAGGTACACACTTCATGAGCAGAACCTACTCAGGGCATTGCAAGGAGCTTTTAATAAATGTAAGAATGCAAATAGCTTCAACCATGTTGTTCTCGCTTTGCACCACTAGTGAGTGCACCCCTAGTACTAAATCGCTCTGTGTGCAAGTTGAGACATGGCTTTTAAGAAAAGAAAATTAAGGTTTTTTTGTTTGTTTGTTTTATTTTCTAGTTATGTCAGATTTACTTATCACACCCCTAGTTACACCCCTAGTCATTTTCAACTTTGCAAATAATAAACAATTATTTATCGATTTGTCAGCCTTAAGCACATAAACATCAAGCACAATTTTCTCTCTACATTATAAATCTTCCAGTATTCAACAGCTGTCGCCATAAATCAAGGCACCAAGCCTGTGACAGAGTGTAAAAATTAATTACTGCATACTTTACAGAATCAACACCAATACAGACAAAAAAAAAATGCAAGGCAGGCAAATTTATTTCCCCCTTTTATCTGTCCCTGCTAGGGTGATAGACCGGAGTTATGCTTATTAGCACTGGAATGGGAGTTTATCATCCCAGCCTATTATTCAGTAAGTACAGTAAAAGTAATAGGAAAAGAATGTTAATGTTTAAGAGTAATGTGATGTTTTTACACACACACACACACACACACACACACACACACACACACACACAAACAAACAACATCCCCAGGTACACACCCACTCACATTATAATACCCAGTACACCAAGCTGCGGATATATTTCGTGCAATAAGTTGCTCCGGAGTATAAACCTCCTTAAATTCGGTTTGCTTAGAGAATAACCTCAACATTTATATTGCTTTGTTGTTTAAATCTCATTAATGTTTCAGGCATTTTTGGTTTGCATAAAACAGCACTTCAAACATCTATGGGTGTAGTCTAGTTTCATTTTTGTCCCGTTAGTGTTGCTGTAATTCAGTCGATTTTTTTTTTTTACTGAATACATGTCTTTGCTACAGTTTTGGTCTATGTTTTATTTTGAAGTCATTCCACAGTATTGTTGAATTCTACTGTAGCTTTTGACTGGTCAGTAGTAGTGATATTATTGTTATTACAAATTTTTTAACAGTAAGAATTTAATGGTCTCTATTTTAGAAGGAGACTCCAATGTCAGTACTTTGTAAGCACCTGAGGTAAAGCTGAAACATATTAAAGTCTAGGGCCTATTAACTTCAAGAGAGAGAAAAAGAGGACATGTTGTTGAGGAAACACTGCTTCTACCTGCTATAACGAAGTAACTAACTGACATCCCACAACATTAAATGGATAAATATAAATGGGTAAAAGATCTGATGTGTTATTCTTTATTTGTTTCAAAGCAATTATTAGTGTTGGCAAATTGATGCAGTGTGAAAGGAATAAACCACTTTGGGATGCGTAGTTATTAGAAAAGAGTAAAAACTGAGTTGGTCACAGTAACTCCACTTCATGTCAGACCACTCCACTTCATTTATACCACCACATTGTGGATTATTTTCTTAAAACAGACTAATTTAATTGCTTAAAGTAAGGGATTACTTTTCATTGTTAAGTAATTTAATTATATTTACATGCATTACATACTGTATAGACTTTCAACAATTATGTATAAAGCAATATTGAATTTAGAACCTAAATGTATCTAATGATAAAATTAGTTTTCTAATTTAACTCTGCCCCTCTATGTTAGTTAGCTGGGTTCGAGCCAAGTGGCTGTGAAGTTGCTCAAGTTCAAGGATGTCAGCAGAAATGAGTCGCTCTTTGGTTAAATGGAAATGCTTCCATTGCTTCTTTTTTTTTACCTGAGGAAAAACAACACTCTCTCCTAAGTAGCTGTTATTTTTAAGCCATTTTATATAATTTGTTTGAATTTTTGTTTTAAAAAAGGGTTTTATAACGCTATCTTTAATAGGCTAAACTATTCAATTATAAGAATTAAAAGAAGAGTTTCATTTCTATTGTTCATGTGGTCAAGGTTGATACAGAATTTAAGAAGTAATTAGTAATGAGTAATGCAAGTCAAAGTAATTAGTCAGTTATTTAAATATAATGCTGACAATGTCATTACTAATTAGTAATTAATGTCTTTTTTGAAGTAACTTACCCAACACTGATAACAGCATTTAGCCATTTGTGTTGTATTGCTTACTTAAATGTCTTACAAGTCATGATCCATGGAAGTCAGCACTTTACCTAAAAGGCATCAGGTTCAAGACACATGACAAAGATGTCATAGTTTTTAGTGTATGAGACAATTGTTTATTCACTATTACTCGCTAACCTACTGTATGAGATCATCTGAGCATTTATTAACTACACGAAATAGGATTTATTCACAAAAGCTAGACATATAAACTGCGAAGTCATGTTAAATTAGCTAGTCTTTACATCAGCTAGCCAATTCAAATGAATGCGTTTGTTAATCATTCAAATGCTATACAATATTTGATTAAAGATTACAAATATTTGATTAATCAATATTTGATTAACCCATTAATAATGTGTTAAATGGGATCACTATGTAAAGATTTGAATCTGATTACACTCAGAATCACAGTGAGCACAAATACAAAAAAAGAAATAAGTCGTTCCATTTTAACAATTTATTGTTAAGTATTTCCTATTAAATTGTGACGTTGGTTAGAAGGTGAGAGGCTGAAACTGAACCTATTGCTGGAGTGGAAATTGCGCAGAAGATTTAGGAAATTTCACACTGGCTCTAGGAGTACAAGTGTCACATTGCTGGTGGAAAAGGAGGAATTTCAAGTAGCATGAGGTGGGATTCGAATGCTTCTTCATAATGTCCATTCAGTGAGGATATTGGAGGCTGCTTTTCTGCAGCAGATGTCATGTAATAAAAAATAAATAAATAAACATGTTAAACTCATGCTACATACCTGTTACACCCAATCAGGAATCATTATGATGATAACACTTAACACTTAATCCAGCTCCATGCGTGTACAGATACAGTAAGCCCATTTGGAATCTTTAATGAAAATAGATTAACTTAAATCAACAACAACAAAATATTGTATGCAAATGAGGCAGTGGATCACTGCAGATAGCAGGAACTGCCAAATACAAATTGCGTGTGTAATCATGTAATCAAATAAAAAAATCTAAATAAGCATCATGACATCAGTATCAGACCCACTAGAGAGAGAGAGAGAGAGAGAGAGTTTGTGTATGTAAGTGTGTGTGTGTGTGTGTGTTTTGCGTGCGTGCTCAGTGCTTTCACACCTGCCTCTATCCATCTGTCTGTGCAGGCCAAGCTGACCAGAGCAACACTGGACATCGGAGAGAGCAGCATGGGCATCAACACACACACACACACACAAAATATTTATGTATCTCCATTCTTTCCTTTTTAGGGTTTTTGTTGTTGTTGTTGTTGTTGTTGTTTTTGGTTTTTTTGTTGTTGTTTTTTGTGTTGTTTTTTGAAAGCTGCACTTAAAAGTAAAAGAGCAGAGTCCCCATAAGGTCACATATTTCTATTCCAAAATCTTCCTATCCAAGATATAAAAACATGTCCACACACACACACACACACACACACACACACACAAACACACACACAAGCTCACATAGTGTATACCTTATATACACAAATTCGTACAAATCTGTACACCTACACACACGTCATATGCAAGTACCAATGTCTACGCAACAAGCACACACTTAACATATGCAGATGCTCACACACCAACACTTAAATCTCAACACTCATGTGCAAAAACATACAGACAAGTATGCACAAACAAATCCTCCCACCCCACTCCCCTAAACACACACATGCAGGCACCCACACACATAACACCTCAACACCCACACACCCAAGTCAACATGCTCACTGACAAACACATAGGAATACACAAAGATTACATACGAAATAGCAAATAAAACTCAGAAACCCAACACACCCACACCTCCGTATGTAGTCGTCTTGCTCTAAACCATACCCAGCCCTTTCAATGCCCATCAGAGGCTGCGTTGGTGGCCTTGACGCCATCTGCTCATCCTATACTGTAGGGGTTCCCAAACTTTTTGACACCAGGGACTTGTTCAACAGTGATTTCTCTGACCCTCTCCAAACAAAATCCAACTATTCAAAATGGAACGATCACAGAAGTCATTAGGTCCAAGTTGTTAGGTTGTGTTTAAAATTTTGATTAAACCCATTAAATTCACATGACCAGTCAAACTAGAAGAACTAAACAATAAATATTAGAGATGGAAAAAAGAGAGGTATTGGATATTGAGGAAAACTTATCATATATTGGCTCTTGTATCAAATGGAAAAGACTGGAAATGTATTTAGAAAAGTAATAAATTTTTGGAACTGGAAATGTTTACATATAAAGATGAGCAACCCAGAGCCTTAACCAGTGAGCTATAGACATTGACTACGTTTACATGGACAGCAGTAATCTAATTAATGACCTTATTCTGAATAAGACAGAATTGTTATTAAGGTGTTTACATGAGTTGCGTTTAGAATATTCCTTTCATGTTCTCGTTTTACATATTATAGAACATAGATCTATTAATGGCACACGTCATTACATCACGCCATGCCGTCTGATGTTCCCTCCAGAATTTAACGTATCGACATACAGTTGCTCTTCGTTATGGGACCATATACAGTTTTGGGTGTATCATTTTTAATTTTACGAAAATTGTGCAGTTAATTATTGGTCATGCTGTACGTGCAAATAGACGATTGCTTGAAGCCGTGGGCTGCGTCCCAAACCGCGTACATACCTTCTATATAGTAGACAATATACATGCATCTCGTCTATTATATAGCAGTTAAGTACGTGGTTTCAGACTCAGCGGTGCTCTCCTGTTTGCAGTTAAACAGTTGAGCACTGCCGTGTGTGTACGTGTCATGTCGCAAAATGCAGTGAAAACACCCACACGAGGTTAATAGTGTGATTAAGGTGTGTACATGTCTGTAACGCACTTCGATAATGCAACTAAAACAGGAATGCTCTCCGTCTTAATTTGATTTGTGTTTACTTCGAGTATGACTTTAATCGGATTAAGGTCATCAGTAATCGCTATTTACATGGTAATTAATCGGGTTAATATTGGATTATTGTTGTCCATGTAAACATACTGACGGATAAATCTTGCATTTTAAACTGCTCTGTGTCACACTCATTTACATAAAAATACCCCCTAACCATGTATGGTAAACAGCTTCCCTTCAAAAGCAAAATTGCATGGCTTTGTGTGCAATCTTGTGCCCTGATAACATTTGGAAAAGCTGTGATGGCATGAAAATCACTGATTATTGTTGTTTTTTTTGCTGCCGTATTTGCAATGTCATGTACATGTAATGTATTGCAACGTGAGTAATATGCATGTAAGAGGTGCCATTTTTCGGCTTCTAGTTGGTGAGGAAATTCCACACCTCTCCAGATTCTTGTTGAAATACCAAAAAGCCTTAGAGTAGAAACAACTTGAGTATACATAAGGATGCTATTGCCACATTTTTGTTGGCTTCTGTAAAAGTGGGATGAGTTGTTGGCAGAGATCAGCTAAAATTGCACAGTGCAAAAGAAATTGACTGATGAGTCTTTAAAAACACATTCCGCTGCACAAAGCTGAGACTGCAAAATCTTCCAGCAAGGCATCTCAATCTGTACATATGATTTTATTTACATTTCATCTGTGTCATTTCATCTGACTGCACCATTTGGTAATCAGCATTGTGAGCAGTTATTGTCCGTTTGCTGACATGATTGACACTAAGTGTGAAGGGAGTTCCTCATGATCAGTTTACCCATGATTACACATTTCTACCACTAGATTTTGCATGAATATATGGTCAGGAGCCATTCTAAATATATGCACATCCACGCGCACAAGAATAACTCAGTGAATCATATTCGATGCTTAACAATGTGCATATGCATGGTTACACACATGACAATGTATGTTTTTGGGACACTTTCATTGTACTGTTATTCGATACATAGAGTGTCTGATATATGAAAATGATACCTCAGAACAAATTCTCAATCAGATCCGAGTCACATTTTTATGTAACATTTATAAATATTAGCATGAAGGTGCAAATAAGAGTGTGAAGTGTGAAGCATCAGGAAGGTTTTCTTTCTTTTTCTTAAAATATCAGCATTGGTACAGACCCATGATCTAGATCAGCAGTTCTTAACCTGGGGGTCGTGACCTCCCAGGGGGTTGCAAAGCGTAGTAGGGGAATGTGGGAAAACTTTTATTTCAAACGATTGTTCATAGAGGTTCACATTGAAGCTACTGGCAGATTTTTGGATATCCATGCATGCTGAATACTGAGAACTGAGTGACATGGCATAGAAAAAAACTCCCATTCGCATCAACCTATCTCTGTGAGGCTGTTTTTCCAGCACTAGTGTACCTGAAGAACAAGTGTAGAGCCAGGCTTATCATTGAATATAGTTTGCGTATTTTCCTCAGCCACAACTGGGTGATTACTTCAAAGTGTATGTGTTTTGGGAGACGTGATGTTGGAAAGGGGTTGGGTTGGGGGGGTGGGCTGCAGGGGGCGGAGTCTAACGAGCTACTGCGCAGGGGGAGGGGGGTCACAAAACAATGTTATTCTTAAAAGTGCAGCAGACTCGCAAAAAGGTTAAGAACAGCTGGTATGGATGATATAGGTGTAGCTTGAGACCTGAAAGAGCATTTTACAGTATGTACATGATGGTGCTGATTTTGTGTCTGTGCTGCTACAGCGATGCACTACATACAGTAATAACCAGTTGTCTATGATCAAAATATTTTTCAATACGAAATATTCCAGGTGGAAATTAAACCAAAATATGGAGGAACTGGGACAGCTGCTACAATCATAGATTTTGTTTGTTTGTTTGTTTCAGGGCATTTTCATGCTTGGACCAAATTAAATCCATACCTAGGACCAATTCTGTCCATGTTTGGAAGAGGGACTCATAATCACAGCTTTGCTTTCATTTTATTTATTTATTTATTTTATTTTATTTTTACACACAGTTTTGCTAAATGTTTTTTTAGTCATGCAAGTTGGGACAATATGTGCAATTTTCCTGAGACAAAGGTACTGCTCATATACAATATGGACACATTTTTGTGGACACTTGACCATCAAACCATACATCCATCCATTTGTTTGTACCATTTATCATACATCATCACAAATACACCCCCTTTACTCTTATAATAAACTCCACTTTTCTGGGAAGGCTTTCCATTAAATTTTGGATTTTTGAATTTGAGTTCATTAGTGAGGTCAGGCACTGATGTTGGTTGAGGAGGTCCAGTCAGCATTCCAGTTTATTCCAAAAGTGTACAGTGGGGTTGAGGTCAGCGCTCTGTGCAAGACACCTGAGTTCTTCCACACCAACTTTGGCAAACCATGTCTTCCCGGACCTCACTTTGTGCACAGTGGCATGGTAATTCTGAAATATGTTTCTGGTCCTTTAGTTCCAGTGAAGGGAAATTCTAGCATACAAAGACATTGTATACATTTATGTGCTTCAAACTTTGTGGCAACAGTTTGGAAGAAGGTCCCCCATAATTTAGTGCATATTATGAGTTGTGGTCACTTGTATGTTGATCTATAAGACATTTTGTCTCCTCTGCTGACCATAACAATAAGTCACAATGAAACTTGAAACAGGAAGTAATGAGACATGTTGAATCAATCACATTACTCCAAATGTGGCGCTGAGCATGGATAACTTCTTCAACTATTTCATGAGGACCAGGGGCTTGTAAGAAACTGAGGACCACTCCAGGGCTTTCCCATTTCACCAAAGGTACAAACCTTCAGAATAGATTAATGGAAACATTTATTTTTAACATGCCAGTATTGTCACAATTTTTGCGAAAAACAAAGCATTACTATTATTATTATTAACACTTTTAACAGAGACCCACACAAGTTTTGCACACAAGCTACAATAACTGAGTGAAAATTTAATTGCTTTATATATGAATGATTAATTTTACCGTTGTCTATTAGTCTACATACCATTTGGTATGATGGAATGATGGAAGACAGTATCTTCCTCTGCAGAGCTAGTGATGTCCATGATTTTAATGGTGTTGAATTCAGAGAAGAAGAAGAAGAAAAAAAAAAACTATCTTGGCAGCAGATATTACATGCCAAGGCAGGTGAAAATGTAGAGATTTTTTTCTTTCAAATTTTTCAAAGATAGGTTCAGTTCCTGCAAAATGGTGCGGAACTGGAACGAAGAACTGCTGACATGAAGAAGATTGTGGCAGCTTTATTTTGCTGCCATGACAACTTGAGCACACAAGGTTATTTGACATATATCATGTTTTATATAAGTTATAATAAGATATGAACTGTGCAGGGTGATTAAACAAACAAACACATTAGTGAATGGAAGCTGTACTCATAATCAAAATACAAAAAAGTTTCTTTGAGCAGCTACACAGAATAAATAGCTAAAAACAATATAAAACATATATCTACCATCCTACATGGCAATCATTGCATGTCCCTGTGCTGTGTAGAAAATGCTGAAGGAATGGACTTTAGATGGTAAAATATGGACCACCGACCAACATGTAAAAAATTCCACTTATTACAGCATGTACAAAGCTAGGCAACTTGGTATCACTTCAGTTAAGGATAGTGATTCTCTGGCCATTGTAACAATGCAATGACACTGTATGCTATGTATATTGTTTTCTGACCTTTAGTAAGAGTGAATTTCAGTTTAGGTTCCATGTGAAAATATACTATTATGTGAATTTGGCTCACCATAAGTACATAGAAGTTTGCTGTTATGACATAATAATGTTAAGCATTCCTAAAAGTGGTAATCTTGTGTCAGCAAAAATCACTTGACTCAGGTCTAATATCAATTTCACATCAAAAGTGATGAAACCAGTTTTTATGACAGCTGACACCCGTTAATTTGACCAAAAACTAATGGGTTATGTGTAGAGCCTAATGTGCTGAGCTGCTTTATGCCGAAATCCATCAAATGATGGATATGAGACAAGAGTTTAGGATTTCAGCCTTTATTTTCTAGTATTTACATCTAGATGTGTTAAACAACATAAATCACAGAACCTATTGTATCAGACCACACAATTTTTAGGTGAGCAAAAGTATAGGAACAGATAAGTATTGAAGTAAATTAAAGTAAATAATTATTTAATATTATAATATTAAATATTTTGATATTTAAAATATTTTACCATATTACCAATATATTACCAATTTTTATTTGGTAAAATATTTACCAAATAAAGTAAATATTTCGTTACATATCCCTTGCTTACAGTAACTGTATCAAGCCTACAACTCACTGACATCACCAAATTGTTTTCTTTGTTTGTGATGCTTTTACAGCAGCATCTTTCAGCTGTTGTTTGTTAAAACTTGTTGTTTGCTCCCCCCGATAAAGCTCTTTGTTGAGTTGGCAGTGTGTTTTGGATCATTCTCTTGCTGCATGATGAAGTCCCTCCCAATAAATCTGGATGCATTTCTCTATAAATTGGCAGGCAAAATGTTCCTGTAAACTTATGAATTAATTCTTCTGCTACCATCATGAGTTGCATCATCAATAAAGATTAGTTTTGCTTGTATTTCCTCAAGTGTAAGTCGTTTTGAATAAAAGTATGTGCTAAATGAATAAATGTAAATGTAGTAAGCCTGTGTCAGCAGCAAAGCAAGCTCAAGCCAATGCACTACCTACACCATGTTTAACAGATGAGCTTGTATGTTTTGAATCATGAGCAGATCATTTTGTTGACCACACTTTAGGCTTCACATCAGTTTGGTAGAGGTAAATCTTGGTTCCAGAACTTTTGTGCCTCATCTCTGTATTTCTTTGCAAATTCTAATCTGGCCTTCTGATTCTTACTGCTGATGAGAGGTTCATCTTGTGCTTTGGCCTCTATTTTTCTTCTCTTGAAGTCTTCTTTGAATGGTGGATTGCAATACCCTTAACTCTAACCTATGAAGGTTGTTCATGATGTCACTGACTGTTGTTTTTGGCTTTCCTTCACAGCTCTTGCAATGTTTCTGTCATTATCTGTTATTGTTTTCGTTGGCGAACTCATTTGGTGTCTGTTGTTCAGTACACCGGTGGTTTCTTTCTTTTTCAGGACTTTCCAAATTGTTGCTTGTTCAATGCCTCAGATTGATTTTTTTTTCTCAGCTTCAAAACTTGCTGTTCTCCCATAGACAACTCTCTGATCTTCATGTTTACTTATCCTTTCTAACATAAAATGCAGTCTGCACAGGTTAAACTGAAAGCTAAAACCAAGAGTAGATGTTCAAGAGCTATTTATTCTTTAAACAATCTGTCTGACAGGACACACCTGGGAAACAAGTAACACCTGTCAGTCAGCCAGTATTTTTGCTCACCTACAACTTGTGTGGTCTCATACAAAATGTGCTATGTTCTATGTTGTTTAACACATCTAATATAAATACCAGGATATAAATCTGAAATTCTAAACTTTAATCTCATATTCATCTTTTGATCTGAAACCCAAATATCTTCAGTCTACAGCAAAAAACAATTAATTGGCTTTGCCATTCAAATAGGTTTAGAGGGGACTTTAAACACCACACATTTAGATAAATTAATGAAAATGACAAGCACACATATGTTACTGTGACTACTGAGGAAGCATTTAGGAAGCGTTAGCATTTCATAGCTAACGTTGTAACGTTGTCTTCTGAAAATAACCGGCTGTCTTAGTAGTTAGTTTGAAGGGGTCCATTAGGCAAGATTATGTTTTAATTTCATTACTGTGACTCGGCTTTGTATTTAGCTGGCTGTAACTTCATTGGTCCAAACAATGAATTTTAAAATCAATGCTCATTGCTATAAGAAGTCAGAAACCTGACTATGGATAGCTTTATAGCTTTATGTGAAATTAGAATATGCCACAAGACAAGAGACATTTTCTCTTCATCAGGAACAAGTTAATGCCACATGTTAATTTGTCATTTGATGTATTTTTAATTTATTGCAATTAGCTTCTGGGTATGTAAACTCTTTGACTGGGAAAATGTCTTGACAACAGAGTTCAATTTTTCATTTATTTAGCAGTTATATCCAATTGAGCTCACCTAAGGCTTTTACCAAGGGCTCTGCACATTCAGCTCAGAGAAATAGCACAGAGTGTGAAGGTGCTCATGATTTACAACACGGCTACGAACAAGCTGTTAGTGCAAATAAAGCCATTATCTCAACATGATGCCGCAAAATCTCTTTTGAAATAAATAAAACACAAACACTCTCATTATGCTGAGGAATAATGTATCATAAGTGGTTTGGAGTTCTTCGGGGAAAGAAGGAGGGGGGCCGAGAAGTGAAAGAAAACATTTTAATCACACCCACAAGCGCTGCTGTAAATCGGCCAAATTCAGAGTGCAGAGCTCTATCCGACGCAGTGTGTGAGTCGGGTCAGTGAGTACACACACACACACCATGAGAGAGAGGTGAGTACTCACTCTGTGATCCCCCCTTACAGCAGACTCAGAAAGCTATATTTGTGGCAGGCTATGAAGGACTGTGTGAGGCTGATTGCTTGAGAACATAAGAATACACATCAACTTTGTGAAATAATGATTGAAACTTGAGAATATTGAATCAACTTTGAGAATATTGCGTGCAAACCAGAGTTTGTATAACACGCTGTGGCAACATTTACATTTGCAGTTTATTATTCTGCCTTCAGGTTGGCGTCTCTGCCATCTCTGGCATGAGCATCCGGGGTTACAGTATATATTCAGGCAATGTAAATGTCAATATGATCCCACCCACACACAAACACAACCTGACAGGTGAATTTCCACAATTAAAATTCACCTGTGACCCTTCAGAATAACTCAAACAAGTGCTTCTAATTCTGACATTTGGACTGAACTGATTTAAAAAAAACAAAAACAAAAAACATTTTTTGAATTTAAAAGATAAAGTGTTTTAAACAGACACAAATACAGATATGTATGAATAGATTTTTTTTTTATAGAATGATTATGAAAATGTAAGAGGCAGGTACAAACAAAATGATAACTGCATGAGCAGGATAAAAAAAGCAGTCCTGCACACCTCTGTATTTAGAAAATAATAATAATAACTTCAGATTCAGGCCACGCCCATTTGGGGCTTAATATTGCATTTGACTAAAAATCATAACTCTGATTAGAGAAAACTGAAATCAACTCAAAAATCTTACTCTGGAACACAGGACAGTCTCCTCAACTCTGAGTTCACCATGTGGTCAAATCAACATGGCTGCACACAGCATCAGCAGTAAACAAAGTAGCACTTGTTATCTTTAAATGATTTAAGCTGTATACACAAGCATTTGCTTTAACCCAACGAACAACCAGAGACATTAGCTTCTTAAATCTATAACATTGAATATACAGTTGGCTGGTTAGCTTGTTGTTAATAAAAGACAAACATAGAGACATCCATGTTTCTTCCCCACGTTGTAGCTTGAAAGTTAGAAAATTACATAATTCTGAGCTCTGACTTCCCAAACCGAGTCAAATGCAAAATAAATCTGAATACAGATATGGATATTAAAAGGATACAGCAGGTTTTTGGTCACCTCTCTGACTAAGGTCCTTCTCCACCGATCGTTCAGTTTGGCCGGGTGGTCAGCTCTAGGAAGAGTCCTGCTGGTTCCAGACTTCTTCCATTTATGGATGATGGAGACCACTGTGCTCACTGGGACCTTCAATGCTGCAGAAATGTTTCTGTACCCTTCCCCAGGTCTACAGACAATTCCTTGGACTTCATGGCTTGGTTTGTGCTCTGACATACATTGTTAACTGTGGGACCTTATATAGACAGCTGTGTGCCTGTCCAAATCATGTCCAATCAACTGAATTTACCACAAGTGGACTCCAATCAAGTTGTAGAAACATTTCAAGGATGATCAGTGGAAACAGGATGCACCTGAGCTCAATTTTGAGTGTCATGGCAAAGGGTGTGAATACATATGAAAATGTGATTTTTTAATTTTTTAATTTTTTTTTATATATAAATTTGCAAAGATTTCAAACAAATTCTTTCATATTGTCATTATGGGGTATTGTTTGCAGAATTTTGAAATAATCAATTTAATCAATTTTGGAATAAGACTGTAACATAACAAAATGTGGAAACAGTGAAGTGCCGTGAATACTTTCCGGATGCACACTATATGCTATATAACAGCCTCACTGGTCCCATGTCTATGATAACAATATAAATAGCATAGTAATAATAATAATAATAGGGGCACAGTGGCTTATTGGTTAGTATGTTTGCCTCACACCTCTAGTTCTGCATGGTCTACTCGTAGTTTCCTGTTGGTACTCCGGTATCCTCCCCAAGTCCAAAAACATGTGTTGTAGGATGATTGGCATTTCCAAATTGTCTGTTGTGTGTGAATGGGTGTGTGACTGTGCCCT
Organism: Ameiurus melas; assembly: GCA_012411365.1. Taxonomy (NCBI): domain Eukaryota; kingdom Metazoa; phylum Chordata; class Actinopteri; order Siluriformes; family Ictaluridae; genus Ameiurus; species Ameiurus melas. The sequence continues at coordinate 26,715,727 of CM022759.1, forward strand.
GTGATGGATTTTCAGCCTGTCCAGGGTGTCACCTGCCTTGTGCCCCGAGTTCCCTGGGATAGCTCCAGGCTCCCCATGACCCCAAGAGGTACAGAAAATAGATGGATAAATAGCCTTATTTATGTAGAACCATTACTAGGTTAAACAGCAGCTTGAACTGCATTAGAATATGTGCAAGAAACAGAAGTGACAAAATAGAGAAAAAAACTAATTCGATCTACAATATATATATATATATAATATATATATATATATATATATATATATATATATATATATATATATATATATATATATATATATATATATATAGTATGCAAATACAGCACATTTAGTATGAAGAATTAAAGTAAAAGTAAAAGCCTAAAAAAAAAGCTTTAAAAAAATACCCAGAGTTATAATAGTAATATAATATTTTAAGAAGCAGTATGATTAAATGCTGAAGTAATAAGATGGCTGTTGAGCTGTTTTCACCCTGACAAATAGATGAGAGGTTGTATCAGTCTCACAGTGATGCTTTTTTAAGTGGCTTATTCATCTGTATTCATTCCTGCTACTCCACTTTGGCTCTCGGCTTATGGGCATAATGTCATTTAGTCATTCAGTGGGAGCCATAAACTGGTGTGCAGTTTTGAAAGTGCACTACAACATGTGACTATGGTATATTGTCACATGAATAAAACAGATGATTTCATACTAAAGTAGTTGGCACACTTTTTTTTTTTTTTTGCATGTGTGCATGTGTGCATGAGTGTGTGCTCAGTCATTCGGCACAACCAGACTATCCCCCCACCCCCTTCTCCCGGCTGAAATTACACAATCACGCATAGTGGAGTTCTTCCCATCACTACACAGATTTCCAAACACACAAACATATGTTAATGTTCCGCTCTACATACACAGCTCTCCGCTTTAGTACATTTGGAAAATAGGAGAATGCCTTCGACTGATCATTGTTTTTGTGTCACTCTGTCAGGACAGCATTTGTCTGTGTGTTTTAAAACTCACCAGTACTTTTTTTTTTTATCTTTCTCAGTGACAGGGTGTATGCTGATTTTCATCCACACACAAGCGCTCAGCTGGAACTGTAAAGTGGGACATGCAGAAGAAAAGAGAGGAGATGGAGGAGGATTAGAAAATGAGGAGGTGGAGGTAGAGAAGAGGAGAGACAATAAATAAATAAATAAATAAATATGACTATAAATAACTAAATAAAGAAAGAATACTATTGATAAGATCAAGCCATTATTTTCCAAATAAATTATTTTATAAATCAGTCTATAGCCCTAACCAGATTGAATTAAATTTACATGATGTGACCTGGTGTAATGTCTTATGTTACAGATGTGCCCTATGTCTTATGGGATTTTATTTCCATCTGGATCAGCCGCATCAGTGTTGTTCTATGACCTCATCTGAGACAATTACTCGCCAAACTCGGCAGTCATCCGATAATTTTATTCCTGTTCAAATGCACGTCTGTGCATCCTCTAAATTTTCTATGCAGATGTCTCCTTACATTGGGAAAAATTATGTTTCACTCCTGCTATTTGCTGTATTTGGTCTCGTTGCCCTCCGCAAACCCGCCGGATAATAAACACTTCCTGAGTCATGAATGGATGCTTCTCGTTTACTATTATTGTATTTTTTTTAATGTAGCTGAAACTTAGTTTCACCCCAAACTGAAATAATGTCTCTTCTCTATTCCATTGCATCTTCAACCTCTTGGACATCATGAATGGAGAGTGATTATATGACACAAACATCTAGGTATAATAGAAAATACAATCCACTAGAAACTCACTTCTCCTGTGTTATTGCTGTCCTGATGTGAGAGTCTTATCACTAAGGAGTTGTGCAAAAAATTTATAACAGATGTATCCCTGATAATCTAATCCATTCCGAATAGGGTTTGGAGGCTTGATGGACAGAAGTGGACTTGCTGACATTTTGAACCGCTTCTGTAGCTTGATTTGCCTTAAAACCTTCACTATATTGAGGGTATTAGCAGTTAAAGTTATCATTTTTGGCTAGTTTCTGGTGAGCTGAGTGGAGTTTAAATCATGATTGTACTGGAAACAATGCTGAACCAGAAATGGGACAAGTAGAGACAGGCCAAGGCTTAAAATAAATGGGGGCGGTGAATAATTCTCAACATGGCAGCTTCATTACACAAGTCCCACCTTTCCAGTAAAAAGAGTGAATTGTCATGTTGATTAAGATGTTACCAGAAAATGCCTGGCCCATTAAATTCTAACACTGACACATGTGTAGACACCACATTGACACTGACACCACATTATTTACTCCATTTGTGTCAGGATTCAAATCTAAGCAATTTCAAGTCCCTGTTTAGAAACATCATCTTGTGAGTTTGTTTCTGGTTTAAGGATCTCTCCCCATTCAACTACATAGGTGAAGTATGGCTGAAAATAACTGCACAGGAGCGTTGCCAAGATGGGTAATCAGACTTTACTAGAAGGACTTTGGCTGAACCATCTCATCTTTAGACTGGAATTTATATGGTCTATTGAGTTTAATCTGAGCACTGTGGGCTCCTAAGTGCTGCAACAGAAAAGCATTTGCCCAATTGTCAACAGATTGAATCCCGACGATGCCACAGTTATCCGTGGCCAAGGGAGTAAAATTGGCTGTGATCTCTGGGTGAAAGGGATGACAAACTCTCTCTCCCCTGTCAATCACAAAGACACTAACCAATCGTGGGCGTCTGTATGTTTGTTTATGCAGAAGAGGTCAGATAGCGCTTTCCACAGTGTCTGTTACTCTGCCCTGTGATGTAGCATGAGCAGCAGTTTCCTTCAGTGTTTTGGAGAAAGTACATGTGGTTGGTACTGTAAATGTTGGTACAGTAAATGTATGATAGGAAATTGGTAAGTGACCAAATTGGTTAGAAAATATGGGAAAAATTAGTTCTGCATTCATCACTGTACCCTGTCCAGGGTGTACCCCGCCTTGTGCCCGATGCTTCCTGCGATAGGCTCCAGGTTCCCCGTGACCCTGAACAAGGAGTAAGCGGTAGAAGATGGATGGATGGATGGATTCATCACTGTAGACTTTGTATAAACTTTGAGACCAAGAATAAGTCTGCTGGACATGCAGCTCTGGTTTTGTTGTTCAGAAGTCACCAATTTGACAGAACACTAATCCTGGTCAAAGTCTTCTCAAGATGCTTTGGGCATACAAGGTTTTTTTTGTTTGTTTGTTTTTTGTTTTTTTACAGCATGTAAGGTGTTTCCTCAAACATTCTACTCATATATACAGCAAATTTAGAAGCTGATTTAGAAAGTCTCTGTGTCTTGTGGGAGGAACTCCTTTGACCATCATGTACACGCACAACTTTTAGCAACTTTTTATGCTTTTATGAAGAAAGTAGAGAGCAAAAGGGGCTCCATTATCCTGCACCCTGATGAGAAAGTAGGCAACAGAAAGTGAGATCTGTGTGGATTTGGCAAAAAAAAAAAGAAAGAAAGAAAAAAAACTATAATTTCTCTCTTCTCGTCAGGGAGAAATTCACTGTCTGGAGCCAATTAAAGAACACAGATCAATGCGCAGTGTGCTGCCAGTATTGAGCTCCACATATTAACATGAGTTTGGGGAAGATGACTTTCTCTATTGAATCTGGTTTATTAAATATCACATCACAATAGTGCAGATAAAAACAGGAGACAGGAGTGGAAACATTAAATTGCCACTCAAACACATTGTTTTTAACCTAGAACAAATCTAGCATTTTATTATTATTTTTTTTATCTGTTTCCCTATTTGGACGGAAACCATTATTTAAAAAAAGAGGAGCCAATGTGATCCTAGTAATCCTAGTTTCACACTGGGGTTTTGTGAAATTATCCATGTTGTTTTGTGAAGGATTTACAGTACCCAATTTTGTTATACTGTGACTACAAGACTACAAGGGCTTCTACTCTTATTCACAGACCATTTATAACATAACGCCTTAAAGCTCCTCTCTAGATTTCCAGTTCTGGGAGAACGATTGATAATTGACAGGCCAAGTGTTTTGGAAAGCTCTGCATCTAATTAGCTGAGGCTTTCTGATTAGCCAGGACATGGGATTTGGCAGTGCAAGTGCACTCTTAGCGCAGAGCTCCTCTCATTAAAACAGCACACCTCCTGCTGAAACAGACCTGCCTGTACCCCCCACTGTCCACAAATTACACCAGCAGCACTGCATTTTGTCTCTAGCTTTGCAGGTGACAGGCTATAAATTGGTAGAAGATGAATAGTCAGGATAGGAGATTTTGCCTGATACCTTTTTAAACAAAAATACAGTTTTTTTTTCTCATTTGTTTAAGCATATGCCTTATTTATACCTACAAGCCAATTTTACCTTTGATAGACACATTCAGAAGTAGCATAGAGGCTGAAAGATCACATCTCTTATTCAGGCACAGTGCAGTCTGGCACAAAGACGTGAAGCTGTAATGCACATTTACTGTGCAGATGTTTACTGTCGGTCATTTAAACACTAGGTGACTCACGGGGCTTTCCAAATCTGCCTAAAAGCTGATTTGTAACTGCTCTACATAACTCTGTGTATGTATGATAGACTTGGTTTTTTTTTGTTTTTTGTTTTTTAGGGGAGTGGGGGGGTTCCTTTTTGCCTATCAAGTCCAAACTCATTTCATGCTTGAATTGTCAACTTTTTTTCATTGTTTTTATTTTTCTTAAGGATGATATGGACTATTGCAAAAGTTTTTTCACTTATATTGTTGTCACGACACAGGTACAGATGCAAATGCAGGTGTTCAGTGTTTTATAAAAAGCAGTAAATCAAACAGATGTAATCCAAAGGCAGAGGCAAGATTCAGGCAATGAACCAGCAACTAAAGCATGCAAGAGCAAATTAGAAAACCAGAAACTAGATAAAAAGCCAGAAAGACAATCAGTGAATCAAAGGCTTGGTATCAACGGGGTTAAATAATTTATTCATTATTAATTTGTTTATTTTATAAATAAAATAGATCGCGATCATATACTTCACAGTGAGTGCATGCAGTGAAAGTCCTTTTACACTGTGAGTGTAGCTGTGATGGTAATTGAGTCCAGGTATGCGTGATCAGTAATCAGGTGATTGAGAACGTGAGAGAGTCTGTGGTGACGATGCTGTATTCTGGGAATAGTAGTTGGGATTCCAAATCCAACGTTGATATCACCTAGGTAACCTAGGTGTTAATTGGCAATATTACTAGGATGCATGATGTTCAGTTTAGTGAACACATGTTAATCATAATTTGCTGCTTCCACAAAAATAATATTTGAAAATTATGACAATTATATGTATCCTTATATGTTACTTTTGTGGTCATATTTTATTTGCGTGTGCGGGTCTTTTCAATTAGAATGACAACAGAAATCTCTGGAGTAATTTGTGATTCTGAATTGGAGTTGGCCATTTTTGTTCAAGATGTCTTTTATTGCACTTACAGTTACTTGCCAGTAGTATGGTGTTTTTGAGTAACATCCACAAAGACGGTAACATGCAACTTTGACATAAAAACCTACGCCTAAACAAAATAATGGCTGTATCTGAAATCGTGTACTGCAACAGTATGTACTGCATTCGATGCAGTACTTACTGCATGGCCGTTGAAACAGTACGTACTAATCAGTATGTGTGTGTAGTATGAATACAATCCCGGACATACTACAACCGCCATGTTAGCATTATCATGTGACCTTCGACATCATCATAAACACAAAAATCTTAAAGAGACCACCAGATTAAAGCAACCGCACTAAGGAAAAAATGCACATCAGGAAAGTGGACTGAATTAGCAGTTTAATGCGGGCAGTGTTAACACTGAGGTCAATTCAGACTTACTTGGTCAGCTAAGGCATGATGGAGATCACAAAAAAGGAGTCAAATGCTATGACAACTGTTTTCTTGTTTAAACCTTCAACAAGTTAACAATTTATTCAGGTATTGTTAAAGTAGTTATTGTTAATCGAGGTTTAATACTTAAAACGAGCCAACACACTGTCTTCCACATTTTTGTTTTTTTTTTAACTCGTCCGCACCAGTCCCATTGCATAATGGGATTCTCGTACAGAAGCAGTACGCCATCCAGGCTACTGTTTCTCACCTACTGAGAATTCTGACATACTACACTTCTGGCATGCTGCTTTTCGCCTTCTGTGTAGTAAGGTTGTACACGATTTCGGACTCAGCCAATGACTTCTAAATAGCTGCCCATTGTAGTGACCACCATGCATGAAAGGGTTAAAGGTTTAAAACAACCATAAATTTTGGTGTTATGAAGTGAATAATTGGTTTATCTCATTCATTTTCAACACTTGCATTATGTGGCTAAACTCTGGCCACTTGTGGAATGTCTGGAATTGTTGAATTTCAAGATTTCATCCATTCATCTTCACTAACTGCTTTATTCTGTTCAGGGTGGTGGGTCATGAGCATATCCCAGGAAGACTGGACATGGAATGGAAATACTTAAGGTCAATTCATTGCAGGGTACTATGCACACACACACACACACACACACACACACACACACAAGCTTATTCACATCTAGGGGCAATTCAGAGTCGCTAGTCCATCTAAATGTGAATTTTTGGCTGGTGGGAGGAAACCAGTGAACCCAGAGGAAGCCAAGTGGAGAACATGCAAACCTCCACACATCAGTAACCCATACTCAGGATCAAACTGATTGGACCCTGGAGCTATGATGCAGCAAATCTACCTGCTCTACCACAGAGCAACCTTGAATTTCAAGATGTACAAGCTGAATTTTATCATCTTTTGATTTTCACAAAAAAGATTTTTTTTTCTTTGAATGTGAAAATATAAAGGTACCCCTTTGTGACAAAAAAAAAACACTTTTCATGCTAGCCTTGAGAAAAGACATTCTGAGATTAAAAAGTCAGAACAATAAAAATAAAAAATACTTTAGCTTGTTGGATAATCCGTATGGCTTATAACCCCTATGCATTCCATTAATGCATCTATTAATGGAAATACTAAAATTTGTTCTCAAAGAAAATGTATACAAATAAAGAAAAGTGGAATTGTTGGAATTCACATGATTTAAGAAAAGCTATTACTGACTATTCTAACACTTTAAATTCTTCATATTTGACCTTATACTTTTAGTAAAGTCTTATAAAGTGTTATTATTATTATTATTATTATTATTATTATTATTATTATCATTATTATTATTATTAATCTTTTTTTTTTTTATTTTACAGTGTTGGTCTTTCAATCTAACCTGGTTGATGCACTTAGTTTTCATTTTGATTCATTAATGTGCATAGCCTGGGGAAATGTACCTCTGAGGCCTTCTTTACACAGATAGGATATACAATTGTCCCAATAGTCCCATTACAGTAATGTGCTTTTTTTCCTCTTCCAGTTTACCTCCCCTAAGAGTTTGCTTTATATCTCATCATCTTGTTCATGTTAATCTCACCTCTAAATTTCTTAGAATTTTACAATAGACATTCTTTTTGAATGAGGTCAACTTTCCTCATTTTACCCTACAAATATACAGTCGTGAGAAATATCAATCCTGGATCGAAGTGTACTGTAACATCCATGGAGACATACAGTCTCTGTACACATGGCGCAGTTATTCTGCAAAGATTAAGACAAGAGAAGCATACAAAGTTATAGTTTTAGTGAAACACTATTGCAGCACACTACAACTACTATACAGAACCATAAATAACTGCACTAACTGTACCAAATTGCAGCTCAGGGGCTGATCAGAAAGTATGAGTGGATAAAGATGACTGTGCAATTTGCATCTAATGTTAAACCATTCTAAGTAGCAGGATAATGAGTATGTTGGAGCATATATAAGGAGGCCAATAATATATTTATATTAATGCAGCATAATATTGGGGGTGTGTGGGTGGGGGCGTGTGTGGTGTGTGTGATTGCAGGGCAGGTGCGCGGTGCATGCAGGAGTGCAGGGCCACCTACTTTCTGAGCGCTCCACAAAGAGAAATATATATACAAAGGGCGCCCCTTTTTTTTTCCCCTCCCCCAAGGCAACCATTAGTCGTGAAGTCAACACTGCTCCTGTGGATTTGTCCATTTGTTTCTTGTCCATGATGCTTCTTGTGGGCTTGGAATTTTTTTATTTTTTTTATTTTTTTCCAAAAGGCCACCGTTCTCCTCCTGGTTTGGCTTTATTTCTGAGAAACACAAAAGGCAGAAGTTGTGGCCTGTCAGCATGCAAACTTCTTTTCCGGCTTGTAGCAGCTGATTACGGGGGAGTGACAGTTTGATTTGTTGAGGCGTTCTGTGGATGAAAGCTTTAGAGGGAATGTCAGTCTTCAATTTTCAACGTCAATTATCATGTCTTGTTGATGCGATAACTTGATTTTTGGTAAAGCTGTGTTAGTATTATACGGGGTGATAGCAACTGAGTGTATCATACAGCCTTGACATTACATTTATCCAGATAACAGAGAACAGGACAGACACATTTGGCCATCTTCAGTAACTGCTTTTTCCTGGACAGGGTCACCGTTGATTCGAATATGTCCCGGGAACACAGCATGAGGCAGAAATACATCCTGGATGGCATTCCTGTCCTTCAAAGGGCACCATACGCACATATATACACATCTAGGGGCAAGGTAGAGTCGTCAATCCACCTAGCATGCAGTTGGGAGGTGGGAGGAAACCAGAGAACCTGGACGAACCCCACACAGACACGGAGAGAACATGCAAAACTCCACACAGACCCATAACCCCAGATCAGTTTCAAACCCTGGACCTTGGAGTTGTGAGGTGGCGATGCGACCCTCTATGTCACCATGATGTAGCATTTCTATTAATTACTGTTGGAGTGTAAATCTAAAAATTGGCAGTTTACAATCAGTGACCAGAATTTCAAATTCCAGGACTTCCAGAGAGCCACAGTTGTATACCTTGAGCACCGGATTATGGTTTATTTCTAAGTACGGTATCTTTGGTAAAAGTGTATGCCAAATAAATAGGCAAAAATGATGTTTTATGGAAAGTGTATCCAGTTCATTCCAGGACTACAGTATAAAACCCTAAGCAATTATAATATTTACATTTATGGCATTTGGTAGATGCTCTTATCCAGAGTGACTTACATTTATCTATTTTTTTTTTTATTATTATTATTTTATACAAGAGGATGTGTATCACTTTATACTTGGAATAATCTGTTACTGGAAGCAGTACCCATTAGCAACCCATAAGTCTATTTTCCATGAATTACCATTCATTACCATCTCAGTGTCAATCCATTAGTTTGACCAGCCAATCCAGCCAATTACCGGTACTATCATACAATTTCCCAACAGTTTATTTCCAATTGTCTTTATGGCTCCATTAGAAGGGTGGCTAATTTTTGTGGTGAGCTGCCTTTCTTGTCTCTTTTCCCCTGGTTTCCTGCAGAACACCAAATTTGGAGAACGATGACTCTGGGCTCTTTATGGCCCCCTCCCAGGCTCAGAGTGCAGGAATTGAAGTGTGACTGTGAATATGAATCGGCCTTTTAGTGTGCACGCTCTGGAGGACCAGGGGAATACATTTGTCTCAACCTATAGGTGAAGAAAGAGCCACACTTTCACTCTTGATGGATTTGAAAGGAGATGACAAGATATTCGGACACATTCAAGTTAAAATTTAGCAAAGGTTAAGACAAAGCTAAATTATCTCATATTGTCTGGTACAATTCACCATTCATTTTAATGCCTTCAATGGAAGGTTAAGTGTGAGGATTATAGAGTTGTATTGAGACATGCATTTTCTTTGACTGCATTCATATTGCTGTTTGAAACTACATTTTTTTTTCCAGCAAATACAGACTTTTAGATAATGACAACACAGAAAAAGGTTTTGGCATGTTAAAATGTGGTTACTCCCGAAAAATGAAAAGGAAGAAAATTGCATTTAAAGATTTCATTCTGACTGTAGCGCAGGGTAATGCAGACATTTTCTGCACCATTTTTTCTGTATCTAAGTACAAACTCAATTGATTAGGCTTATGTTCATTTCTCTATGTGACAGAGCTAGCCAACTTGATCAAAACCTGACATTCACTGTATGAAGAAATCACACTTTCCCTGCAAGTCTTTCGACATTTTTTGGCAAACTGACTGCTTTACCATCAGAGTTGTTAAATCTCCTCTTTACCCAACATAATCTATACAGGAAAAAAGCTTGTGCAAGATTAAAGATTAAAGATTATTTTACCTTTCGGTAAAATAGAATTATGTACACTGTATGGCCAAAAGTATGTGGACACTAGACCCTTACAGTCACATGTGCGTCTTCCCCAAACTGTTGCCACAAAGTTGGAAGCACACAATTATCAAGAATGTTTCTGTATGCTGTAGCATTCAATTTTCCTTTCACTGGTTCTAAGAGTCCCAAACGTGTTCCTGCATGACAGTGCCCCTGTGCATAAAGCGAGTTCCATGAAGACATGGTTTGCCAAGTTTGCAGTAGAAGAACTCGACCGCTTTACAAAGAAACTCTGACCCCAACCCCACTGAACACCTTTGGGACGAATTGGAACTCTGACTACACACCAGGCCTTCCTGCTTGACATTAGTGCCCAAACTCTTGCACTCTTGTGTCTGAATGGTCACAAATCCTCACAGCCAAACTCCAAAATCTAGTGGAAAGACTTCCCAAAGGATATTATAATAAGGGGGAACAACTTAATATTAATCCCCATGTTTTGTTTTTAATACACACACTTATTCAGTTCAGCATAGCCAATCCATCTTCAAGCATGTTTTGGACAGTGGGAGGAAACTGGAGAACTCAAAGGAAACCCACACAAACATGGGGAGAACATGAATAGAAACTCCACACAGACAGTTACCTGAGCTCAGGATCAAACCCTAGAGCTGTGAGAAAGCAGTGCTACCTGCTGTGCCACTGTGAGACCATACAACATCATTAGTTATTAAAAAAAACATCTCTAAGCAGATAGAAATCAAACATGTGAAGACTAATGACACTCCTGAGCAATGAATCACCCCTAGGAACACAAGTTATGGCTGGAATTATGTATACCCCAGATACCATCCAAACGTCTCTGTAGTGGCACCCAGGTGGTGGAATGAACTTCCCATGGATGTCTGACCAGCTGAGTCACAGCAAATGAAGTCTACAAATGAAGATCGAAGACTTACATCTTCACCAAGCATGTAAATAAGCACTTAAGGGGAAAAAAAAACTTGTACTCTTTTTGTTGCTGTACACAAGAAAACTCATTCTACAAACTACTGTCTAACAGAGCTTTAGCTTAATAGTACTCTTGAACCCTGACCTACTACTTCTAGCATGAAGATATGTTTTTGATGGAGACTATAAAGCCATTCTGTAAATCATTCTGTATAAGGACATCTGCCAAATAGTATAAATGTAAGTGTAAATATGGTATAGTGGAAAAAAATTACTATAAATGTGAATATATTTTTACCCTATGTGTCATAGAGCTTGTTAGGTTTTGATCATACCTTATAGAGCAGACTCAGCTTGTGGTATGAGACAAGGAGAGATAGAGGCAGACATTTACATTGTTCTTAAAACTAACACGTTGAAGAAAAGCATTAATGTAAGAGAGCATGTTCATGTCCTCCAGCATCTTTCAGCTCCACTCTTATATAGATTGTTGTTTCAGGAAGTGGATTATTCCAGTGCTGTGACATTTGCATTGGGTGAAAATACAAAAGGGAATGAGACAGTAAAACCGAGCAGAAAAATAAATATTCGTATCCCAACAGAGAGAGACAACACCATGACTTTCAGCATATTTAAGCTGCAGATATTGTTTTAGTGAAGCAGCTTCATAAAAATGGAATATAGTGAAATGCTATTGCAATATATTTAGATTTTTGAATATAATAGCATATTACATTGTGGTGTGGGTTTTATTAGCTCTTACATGATTAAGCCATAGCTTTTGTTCTCAGATGCAAACTGGGGGTCTCAGAGTCGGCCTTGGGGTTCCATCTTTCAGCCTGTATGTTTCTCTCTCTTTTTTTTTCACCAAGTTAAAAATGGAGAGTTTTTCAGTGAATGTGCAATTTGATATATATTTGATTATATATAAAATGTGCAGCACTGCTGAATTCTTTATTCTGATTAGTCAGAAAGTGCTGATTAATCTTCTATAATCATATGGCTCTGACAAGTAGTACCACCTGTACGGTATGATATCCATATAGAATTCGCTGGTATACTTCGGAATTCATTATAATTCCAATATAAGACAATACAGACACATATCGAATTCCAGGTTGATTCATAAGATTGCCATTTGATTCAAAACATTTCCATTGTCAATGCTGGTGCTATTTTCTTTTAGCCACTTCCCAATTTGTGAAGCTCAACAACCTTTTGCGGCACATCTCAGCTATATACTTCAAATATATTTTTCTCATATGAATTCAAAGAGATGCCAATATTTGTTGCACACCTATATTTAAGAAAGACATATACATATATATATATATATATATATATATATATATATATATATATATATATATATATATATATATATATATATATATATATACACACACACGTGTTTTGTTTTCAATTGTTTGGTATTCATGAGCTAACTTCTACTAGGATAACTAGCTTGATAAAAGTTTGACAAAGTAGCTAACTTCACTGTGTGCAATAAATGTCATGTATTACAACATTTACAATAGTGCTGTATGGATATATGCTTTTTACTCTATTTTTTACTTTTGTACCTGTCTTGTATTTTATATACATTTTACTGCACCTTAAATTTGTTACAATAAATGACAATAAAAGCATTCTGTTCTATTCTATTCTAACAAATGTAAATCTAACATAAGATGAAAGTTTGAGTGAAAATAAATTGTGTGTTTTCATAGTGGGTAAATTATTTTTTCAAATGTTAGAAGTTCTGGAATTTCTGTCAGTGTTTAGCAGACGTACAGCTAAAGTTGTACATCCAGTACTGTATCAGAAGCTACTAGAGCATCTGGTATGTATTGTCAATACCACAGATTGTTTTGCTTTCCTACGTCTAGTGATGAAACTTTTCTCAAAAATGCTCATTTTTGTTATGAAGTTGAAAAGTTTGTTTTCCCACATAAAAATTACAGTGAACCAATCAAATTCAACATTCTGAAGCTTGTGGCCAGAAAAGTGCACAAAGTGCACACAAAACAGCTCATGCTCTGTGGCATCCATCCAACCATCCATTCAGCCATCCATCCATCCATCTATCTATCATTTAAAATCTTGCTTCTGTTGTGCCATCTGTTATTTAGTCCAAAAAGCTTTTATTATATTCATATGGTTTCTTTTAGGAGGATTATACTTTACATTAAGAGTTGGAAATCCACCAGAAATCTCTATTTGTTCAGGCCTTTTTTCTTCTGAATTTCCTGTATTAACTCCCATCTTATAAACCAGACTTTAATAAACAGCTGGGATTGAGAGGTATCTTTAGGGAGAAAGTTTGCTTCCACATCAACAAAGACAAACTGAAATGGAGTCATTCCTGAACAGCGGTTTAATTAAGACACTCTTCTGGTATTTCCTGTGGGCATTTCCCTGTGTGTTCAAGATGTGATTGCTCAAGCTCTCAAACACATCAGCACAACCAGGAAGTAGACAATGAGAAGCAGGTTCCAGGGTCTCATCGATACAAACATGTCCAAATGCTGCATGACGTGCAATAATTCAGGATACCTAATCCAATATGGAAGGTATCTTTTAAGAGATAAACAGTTCTTACCACGAATTGTTTTACAATAAAGGTGATGTAGATAATAAGAGAACAATAAATAGTTTACACATCACACCTTTACAGTCGAATTAAAAAGCCAGCATTACATCACACACATACATTCCAATAAAGCCTGCATAAGGCAAGTATGAATCTTTATAAGCATAATACATCATTAAGTGTGTATACAAAAACTGTGCTGTTAGACCCTTTATCTACCCTTTATCTATTTTTTTACACTCCACTCCCACCTGTGAACCTATATATGCTATCAGGATCTACCATCTCAAATCATGTGTTACGGGTTTTTGGGACTCCTTTCTCATATGTAGGCTTTATTGAATTGTATTGGTGTGATATCATATGCAGGATTTATAGGATTGTATGGATTTGATGACATATGTAGTATTTAATGGACTGTATGGGTTTGATGTCATATGTAGGATTTATTGGACTGAATGAATATGATGTCATATTCAGGATCTAAAGTATTTTACAAACATAATGTCATAAACAGACAATACAATACTGAATGAGTATGATGCCATATACAGTTTCTTCAGGATTGTACAAGTTTAATGTCCTGCACAGTCTATACAGTGATGTGTGAGTGTGATGTCATATACAGGTTGTATTAGACTGTATGAGTGTGATGTCATATACAGGTTGTATTAGACTGTATGAGTGTGATGTCATATTTATCAATATATCAGCGCTGCATGTGCAAGAGTGCTGAATCAGCTGTATGCATGAGGCTACAGGCACAAGTAATCACAGCCGTGCTGATATTCAGTACAACAGCACAACTGCAAGTGTGATATTGCTTTTTACATCAGGTTGCATAAAAAAGAAATAAATATTGAAGAACTGACAATTCAGACACAATATGACCAAATATTTTGTTTATATGACCAAATATTACTCGTAGAAATGGTTTTGGTGTAACAAACTATGACTAGAATTGGGATTTTATGTAGTGAATGCAGACAAGCAGAGTGATATAAACAGTGAATTGTACCAGTGCTGTTTTAATTATCAGCCCTCTTGGAATGTCAGTTGTCCCGTCAAATTATTGAACCGGAACTGTTGTATGAATATGTTTTATATGATTGAATACTTTAGGTGTGTTGTCATATGTAGCCTATACAAGATTGTACATTAGTGATGTCAGGTGTACAGTTTCTCTCCCCCAGTTGGATTTTTCCAAAGATAATTTTTCACATTAAATCCCAAGCTCTTATGTGCAACACCCTTTTCCATCACAATTTCCACATTGTGATTCCCTTCCTTTAAAGGCTTTGAGATCCTCCTATAGAGAATGGATAATTTCCATAATGTAATACCCCCCATGCTCCCTTTACCCTTTTCCCTTATTTTGCAGGCTATTAAGTTTGATCCTGAGACCCATCTCCCTGTAATCACAGACAGCTGCACGGGCTGACTGAGTGTGTGTCCCATTATCAGAGACTGTATCACTGTGGTTAGCGATATGATGCCATTCGTGCTCAAGAGAGACCTGCCACCCATTAGCCTTGTCTACTAAAGCCAGACCACACACACACACACACACACATACACACACAAAAAAGAAAAAAGGAGGGAAAACGGTTGGCATCAGGTTTGCTGCATTGATTTAGCTCATAATTGCTATGTAAAAAATTACCTTTATTATGAAAATGAATAATTAGCCGGTAGAAATAATTGCCTCACATTCCCAAGCCAGTTATGCAGAAATAATTGCACTCAGGCAAAAAATAGCAAGTTGCATTATTTTGAGACAATAGCCTGCAGTGCTCTTTAGCATTTGTACAACTTGCCAAGATTTTCTCATCAGAGTGGACACAGTTGTGTTCTGGAAAAATCACAGATACAGTATGTTAATAAAAGTATTACTATTTTTTCATTTCCATGGGTGCAATTTGTAACTTACATAATCTGGATATATTCAGGAAAATCAATAAATAATTATGCACATTTAAAAAGAACATGTTTGGTGTAACTGGGATGATGTACAAATTTACATGATTTGTAAATGACAGGCTTAATTATGATGTTTCTACATAATTGCATTTAATTGCAACTGTATGCAGTGTTTTGAAATCTAAAACACACATGGTGATTTGTCTAACCGTATTATTTAATTGAGTAAAACACTCAAGCTGTGCATTTCTTAATCGAACTCTAAATGCACGCTTATAAACTCGTATATTAATGCAGCGGCTCTCCCGCTTCTGACAAAGCATGAATCATCCAAATTGTCTTCATGACAATGACTTTAGATGCGTCCTCTGAATAGTTTTGCAGAGCACAATTAGTTTTGCGAGACAAAGCGTTCTTTGTTGTTGATTTGAATAAAAGTCAGAACTGCGTTTTGCACACTCTCTGTACTTTTAAAGTGATTAATCCACGACTTTGCAAACAAACACACCGTTCAGCACACTGGACTCATTTAAAGAAGACAAAGTTAATTAAAATGCTATCATAACCATCTCGTCAGATTCGGAGTGAAATGCATGAAAACACTGCTGGTGAAAACAGCAGCCAGGCATTTGCCAGTTACTTTAGTGCTATTATGACTGCACAATAATAAGTGATTACAATGAAAACTCTGCATTCACAAATCTTTACGTTGGACTAGAACTTCAATCATTTGGTAATGAGACAACTTGTTTTGCATGTGCTTGCTTCTTACAAATAACAATCCAAGACAAGAGTACAATAGAAAATAAACCAACATATTGAAGTTTGAATCTGGCTTGTTTTAATGACGATCTAGACCACTTTAGTTTATAAAGTTCGTTATTCTTTGTGCTATAGGTATTTGTTACTGAAGAGAGGCACGGTGGCTTTGTGGTTACCACATTTGTCTTTGCGTCCCATCTCTGTCCCGTGTGCATGGAGTTTGCATGTTCCAAACTGTTATGGGTACTAAGGTTTCCTCCTCCAGTCCAAAGTCATGTGGCAGAGGCCAGTTTGTGTTTACAAATTGTCCGTAGTGTGTGAATGTGTGCATGTTTGTGCCCTGTGTTCGGTTGGCACCCCGTTCAGGCTGTCCCCCTCTTTGTGCCCTGAGTTCTCTGGGATACACTCCAGGCGCCCGACAACCCTGTGTAAGATAATGGTGAATGGAAATTGGGTGAATGTATGGACTTTTACTGAAAAGCAGAATTTATTATCCTACATATTATCCTACATGCATCATACATATCAACATTTCTTGTTCAAAATAATAAATGAGTGATGGTCTGATGCAACCCAACACAAAATGTAGTTACTGTTACTGCCCCAAATTTGATTATTTTCCAATTACAGCACCTCCCAAACTGTTTTTTCATAGTTACATAGTTTTCATAGTCTTTGCATAGTCTGTAAATCGAAGGCAATATTATTATTATTATTATTATTCACTGTTACATTTAATGTTGTGGAATATACAAAAGATATGTTAGTTCCTGTTATAACATACTTACTGTATATTGTAACAACTATAAACAGGCGTTCCCTCATCAGCCTCTCTTTTTTCTGTCTTGAAGTTAATAAGACAAAAATGCAGCTTGTACTGTTACCGCAACATATAAAGTTCCAGCTCTGCGTCTGTTATAAAGCTGACACTTTTTGAGTTTGCTTATCCTCACAGAAAACACCAAATGAACAATTACAAATTTGTTTAAAGTTTTTTGTTATCCATTTATATTGAGCATCTTCCATACAAGTCCTGGTACCAAATTAAAGAAAATGCTTCTTAGTGCATTTATATAAAACATGTGACTTGAACTACTGACAGCGCTGCTTTCATAGAAAATTCATCAACACATTATGTTCAGTGCTGTGCCATAATAAAAGATTGTAAAAAATAAAAGAAGCTGTTAAATATTTCTGTATAAAATGATTGACAGCTCTGGAGCTATCCTTGCCATAGATGATCCTTCATGCCAGCTTAATCACATACTTTAAGCATTGATGGCTGTAGGGTTGGCTCTGGTGACCAGGAATAAAATCTGCATTAATGCTGTAACCATGGTAATCAAAGTTCACTAAGTAACAGCTCTAACGCCATGGCAGAACAGAGTGCTTGGCAATTTATGCTGACTATTTAAAAACACAATCAAAAATGATTGCTATAACAGTAGAAATGTCTGGCACAGTTTGGGAAAATTAGGAAATCAATCAGATAAGCTGGTGTCTTTTATATAGATATTTGTCCAGCATAAACATTAAATGAATTTATCTAACCCTCATATTGTACCAACCAGAACAAACTCCAGCTTTTTTTTTATATAGTAGACCATAGTTATGTGAACATGGATACACAATGCAAAACACAGAGAACAGATAATGTGTTCTAAAGGCATATAAATACATAAACATATAGGGGTTACAAAAAAAATATAGAACTGCCTGAACAGGATTAAAATCACAGTCCTGTGCACATTAATTGAGACCAATTAAGAACTCCTGTGTTTTTCATGGGCATAAAACAACCTTTTAGGTTTAGGCCACGCCTAAATTGGATTTAAATCCAAATAAATATACAAATATGGGTATTTGAGGCATGATGCAGATACAAATAGTGTCACTGGATTACACTGCCACTGTAGACCAACAAGCCATGGTGGCAGGAAAGTGAATCAAATCCAAGCTTTGCATAAAAGATGAAGTTAAATATGTGCATAAAGTGTATAGGTTTGTACTTTAAAACATACTTTTTACACAGTGATCATATGGTGACAGTTTGAGATTTACATTTGTCATTGATGTTTGTAATTCTTCAACATACCGTGCATGGTTAAAACTCTGAATAAACATCCCAGTGTTTATTACGGACCTTTTTTTATTATCAACTTTTATTACGACAATCAGCCATACTGAGCCAGAAAGCATCGAAATGCCGTGTTTATTGCTTCTGAACACAGAACTGCCCTCCAGAGCTGTGCGATCCCAAGCTGCCAGACATCCACTGCACTGCATCATCCTACTTCCTCTCTTTAATTGCAACTAGGAAATGATGTGTCTGGACGATAGCCAGGCCTGCCTTCTTAAATTATTCAGAAATGTGAATAGGCAGGCCAAGAGCAGGCCAACCCCCCTTCCTTCCTGTTCCTCCTCCTGTCTCACGTGGAACAGAAATAATATTGACCTTTTCATCAGCGCTTTTGTGTTGAACACCTCAAACGTGTTTGATCATAATCATAAGATATGTCAGTCTAAAGACCATTTGAACCATTAGGTGAATAGGTACCATGAAAATTTGAAATAAAAGGCTTAGGTTGGTGCACCTTTACGTGACTCACTGAAATTGACTCGCTTGTGTCTCCTTAAATAATTCAGATATTAGATATGCATACTGAATCGCAAGAAAATGGAGCAGAATCTATTTTTCAAATCCTTAGCACATCTGTAGAGGTGTGGTCATTATAATTGCTTGTTAACCAATTTATTCATTCATATTCAAAAGACTTATTTATTGAGAATATCTCTTTGCGAGACTCAATCACCAAGGTAGACTTAAAATTGATCAAAACCACTGAGCACAACAACACTGTTGGTTATTGATTTAAATCGCTGAGATTTCACCTAGATAATAGCTACACTGTACAGATTCAGACTCAAATGCATGGTGAAGATCATTTACTAAATGAAGCCCTTAGACTGAAAAGAGTTTTGGTGTCAGATGATTTATGCAATGGACTGTGTGCTCGCGATGTAGGCTATTCTATCACACTTCTAATTTGCTATCTTGGTGTGTTAAAATGATTCATTCATAATGGTTCATTTGATGCATTCACCTGTAAAGAAAATGTGCCCATGATTTGAATGATACTGTGACTAACATTCATCTGCTATGTTTACAGCTCACATTAAGTTCATAATTTTATCCATTTAAAATTCAGTTCTTGGAGAAAAAAAAAGAAAAGAAAGAAATTATAGACTTCAAAGAGATTATACTCTGAGTTAATTAATTAATTAATTAATTAATTAATTAATTAATTAACTGTGTCATATTTATTTACTGTATTAAATACTGGCCTTGAATGTAATTCCTTAGATTTTGTTTTAGTGTAGTGCAAAACATAAATTTCAGCATGGAATATTGTGGTTGCATTAAACTGTCAGACAGTGGAACTGGACTTAATAGTGCTCCCATGTAACTCTCACATACTGTGACTTCTAAAGAGCACTCAAGTCTGTAGTAATGTCTGATGTGCTCAATTTCTCTTTAAATTTTTTTCCCCACTGCGCACTAACTCAACTATGAATATGTCCTTAATATATTAATATAGTACATTTGGTTAAGCGCTTTAAATGTTGGAGGAACATCCATCAAATTATACTTTTGTAATCACCAATTTTATTTGTATGGTCCAATAAAATGCTACAGTTGTTAGCTAGCTTCTCTTCATGCATTTTAACTAAGAATATCCAGTCAATCCAGATACCCAGACACGTTTTTTTTATTATTATTATTTATATTTACATAAATAAACTACCTCCACATCATTGCAAGCAATAAACAATCATAGCCTTCTCAATACTGTGAGACCTGAAGAATGACATTTACTTAGTCTTTGCCTGGATCAACATTTTAAGGTCAACTAAGCTCTTTTAAATCGAGTTAAAACAATGTTGCAGTTTCAATAAGATCAAACAACTTAGAGACACTGGTATCACTGTAAAAGCGCAAAATAGGAGTGAAATCTTTTTTATTTTTTTATTTTTTAATGAACAGGTTCTTGTACTGGTCTTTGTCGGACACTTCATGTTTTTTTTGAAAAACTATTGAAAAAAGTCCATACAGCGAGAGTGGGAAAAAAATGTATGTGTCAAACGCTCTTGATAAATATCTAAAAACGAGAATATTTCTGCAAGTTGCTAAAATGGCGCACCTCACAGCATGTGTTCACTCCAATAAGAATTCTAATATGAAGGAACAGCGGAAAATTCTGCAGTTATATATATATATATATATATATATATATATATATATATATATATATATATATATATATATATATATAAATAAAATAAAAGTTGTTTTCATCCTCATTCTCATTCCACCACTGTGATCTTCATGACCCATCCTTTGAGAAATCTAATTTGACAGTACGTTGAACTGCTTCTGCCTTCAAGAACATTAATGTGAAGCTGACAATAATCATTAAAGCTATTAGCATGGTGCAGCATGGGCAAATTGAAGCTCCTGGTGAGTGGTGTGTAAGCTCATAACCTTTGACCTGCACTAATTTGCATTGGCAGGAAACCGTCACGAGATCATATCATTTCAGTCTATTAAGAAGTGATAAAAAGCCGAAAGAGCTGTGATCCAGCACGGATGATGATTTAGGGCTTGATAATGAAGGGAAAATTGAGAACTTAGAGAGAAATTTGTCATTGGATGTTGTTTTTTCTTTCTTACTAGTCTTAAAGTCTTTGGTCTGATTATATTTAAAGAAGAAAGAAATGGTGCAAACACAAGAAATAAATCTGTATTATATTTCAAGGTAGAAAATCTTTGCAGATTAGAGTTTAGGTGGTAAGAGTTTAATTACCCCTAACATGGTTCCTTTAAGTCACTTCCAGAAATTTGGGTGAAGACCTAGATAGTACTTTAAAATTGTGGTCCATTTTAAATATGGAGAGAACAGAGAATGGGAGCACATGGCATCGTTAATCAGTCTCTCTCTCTCAGATACACACAGAGTGAGTGAGAGAGAGAGAGAGAGAGAGAGAGAGAGAGAGAGAGAGAGAGAGAGAGAAAACAAAGCCTGCCCATGTTCAGTGTTTCCAATCCAGTGATTCCCTCCAGTCATAAAAGGATATAAACTCTTGTTTGCTGGTTTAATTAAATTAGTCTGGTAGAGGTAGGATGTCTGTGGAACAGTGTCCAATGCTAATCACATTTTGCCCAGTATTACACTCCAGCCTGGTCGTGGCCTGGTGTGCCCTGCATGCCAGCGTTGGACACAGGCTGACTCCAAAGTGTACTTCCATGCCAAGCCCTGGCACTCTCCAATACAAGGCATATGAAACAGTATGAAATCTGGCTCAGTGATTCACTCACAGCGAGAAGCATGCATTCTCTACATCCATGGTTTTACATACTACATTTCAGGTCACCCCCTGTTAGAGACATACAGTTCCAAGTTGACCTTTTGTACCTTTTGAGTCTTTGTGACAAAATAGTGAGTCTTCAGTGAGCCAGCGATGCTGAATCCTTTCAACACCCAGCCCGGAGCAGATGTTCAATGCCGCTCCTCTGATGGACAGACTGATAAATGGTAATGGAGGTGATTACTTTAAAGAGGGATAAAATGGCTTCAGAGCTACAGACTATCAGCGGTGTGTGCTCACATGCCTCTCCCCAAGCCCGGATTTCAGCAGATCAATTGGATTTTTGAAGTTGACCGAAAGAGATATGACCCTGGAGCCATTCACAATTGATCCACACTTTTACAATAGGCGTTAAATAGATTTTTATAGCGTTGTCAGAAGGAGGACTATGATGAGCGATGGCTGGAGTCATTTGCTGATCTCTTTAATCTGGATTTGATGTTCGTACGCATAGAACAAGGCTGTGTTATAAATTCAAAGACATATTATGCTATTATAGATGGCCTACTGGGATGAATACATTCCTAACACAAAAAAGCAATTGCAGTTAATCTGCTGCGCTTTTATTATCGTGAATATGTATGAGGATATACTTCGATACTGGACTGTGATCACACAGGCAGTGCAGTCACAAAAAAGGAGCTTCGCATAACACTTAGCTTCTGGAAGTTTGAAATTTTCAATCTCAAACATTATTGAGGTGCAATCAAAATTCAGTGCTTATAATTTGTCACATGGCAATCTGCAAAGGCAACAGTACCCCTGTTGGCCTTTCACAATCCTAAATTTTCTGTTTGCTGGTGTAATGCTGGTCATAAACCTCTGATAATTGAAGTGTGTGTGTGTGTGTGTGTGTGTGTGTGTGTGTGTGTGTGTGTCTTGCAAGTACATCATTAAGGTGATGGCTGCAATCACATCTTTAGCTGATCATTAAATATACTGAGAGGGTATGGGAAGGAGGGACCTGAAAGAAGAACAGTGGAAGAGCCACACCTTTCATGGCTCTCTGTCCCTGTTACTGTTATTAGGCTGCAGGATTTGTGTAGCAGGTTAATGTGTGTTTAGTACAGGTTTTGTCTGGTGTCCCCACTGGAGCTGTATCACATGTTTCAAGAGGACACTGGTACTTATTTTAAGACTCCCATTTATATTGTACATTAACATTTTATTAATTTGGCAGACACTTTTATCCAGTGACTCACAGAATCTAATCCAAGCACAGAGCTGTGCCGCAGAGGGCTAACGACCCATCAGTGGCTGTCTGGCAGTCACAACTTCACTGTAACCAACACACAACATTAATCACTGAGCCAACACTATGACTATAACCTATAACTATCACTGAGCCACTACTATACTGTAACTATAACCACCAGTACAAGCACAACGTACAAGCACAAACACAAAGACCACTGAGCCAACACTATAACTAATGTATAACCTATTATTATCACTGAGCCACCACAATAACTATTCCAATCAACAAATCACCATTAAAATTATACCTATCATAACTATAACTATAAACTATAACTATCACTGAATCACCACTTTAACTGTAACTGTCACTTAACCACCACTACAACTATACAGCAACTATCATTGAACCACCACTGTAAAGATAACTATAACTATCACTGAACTATCAATGTAACTATACCTATAACTATCACTGAACCACCACTGTAACTTATAACTGTCACTAAACCACCAATGTAACTGTAACTATAACTATCACTGAATCACCACTGCAACTATAACTGTCACTTAACCACTACTGTAAATATAACTGTCACTGAACCACTACTGTAAATATAACTGTCACTGAACCACCACTACAACTAGTAAAGATAACTATAACCATCACTGAACTATAACTGTAACTATACCTATAACTATCACAGAAACACCACAGTAAAGATAACTATAACCATCACTGAACTATAACTGTAACTATACCTATAACTATCACAGAGTCACCACAGTAAAGATAACTATAACCATCACTGAACTATAACTGTAACTATACCTATAACTATCACAGAGTCACCACAGTAAAGATAACTATAACCATCACTGAACTGTAACTGTAACTATACCTATAACTATCACTGAACCACCACAGTAAAGATAACTATAACCATCACTGAATTATCACTGTAACTATACCTATAACTATCACTGAACCACCACTGTAAATATAACTATAACCATCACTGAATTATCACTGTAACTATACCTATAACTATCACTGAACCACCACTGTAAATATAACTATAACCATCACTGAACTATAACTGTAACTATACCTATAACTATCACTGAACCACCACTGTAAATATAACTATAACCATCACTGAACTATAACTGTAACTATACCTATAACTATCACTGAACAACGTAAAAAAATAACCATACTGAACTATAACTGTAACTATACCTATAACTATCACAGAACCACCACAGTAAAGATAACTATAACCATCACTGAATTATCACTGTAACTATACCTATAACTATCACTGAACCACCACTGTAAATATAACTATAACCATCACTGAACTATAACTGTAACTATACCTATAACTATCACTGAACCACCACAGTAAAGATAACTATAACCATCACTGAACTATAACTGTAACTATACCTAAATGGTAAATGTGCACTTATATAGCGCTTTTATCCAAAGCGCTTTACACTGTGTCTCATTCACCCATTCACACACCAATGGTAGCAGAGCTGCCATGCAAGGTGCTAGCCTGCCATCGGGAGCAACTTGGGGTTCAGTGTCTTGCCCAAGGACACTTCGGCATGTGGGGTCACCTGGGCCGGGAATCGAACAGCCAACCCTACGATTAGTGGACAACCCGCTCTACCAACTGCACCACAGCCGCCCCTATAACTATAACTATCCGCCCCTACACCTGTAACTATCACAGAACCACCACTGTAAATATAACTATAACCATCACTGAACTATCACTGAAACTATACCTATAACTATCACTGAACCTCCACTGTAACTATACCTATAACTATCACTGAATCACCACTGTAAAGATAACTATAACTATCACTGAACCACCACTGTAAATATAACTATAACCATCACTGAACTATCACTGAAACTATACCTATAACTATCACTGAACCTCCACTGTAACTATACCTATAACTATCACTGAATCACCACTGTAAAGATAAATAACTATCACTGAACCACCACTGTAAATATAACTATAACCATCACTGAACTATCACTGAAACTATACCTATAACTATCACTGAACCTCCACTGTAACTATACCTATAACTATCACTGAATCACCACTGTAAAGATAACTATAACTATCACTGAACTATCACTGTAACTATACATATAACTATCACTGAACCACCACAGTAAAGATAACTATAACCATCACTGAACTATAACTGTAACTATACCTATAACTATCACTGAACCACCACTGTAAAGATAACTATAACTATCACTGAACTATCACTGTAACTATACCTATAACTATCACTGAACCACCACAGTAAAGATAACTATAACCATCACTGAACTATAACTGTAACTATACCTATAACTATCACTGAACCACCACAGTAAAGATAACTATAACCATCACTGAACTATAACTGTAACTATACCTATAACTATCACAGAACCACCACTGTAAAGATAACTATAACCATCACTAAATTATCACTGTAACTATACCTATAACTATCACTGAACCACCACTGTAAATATAACTATAACCATCACTGAATTATCACTGTAACTATACCTATAACTATCACAGAACCACCACTGTAAATATAACTATAACCATCACTGAATTATCACTGTAACTATACCTATAACTATCACTGAACTATCACTGTAAAGATAACTATAACTATCAGTGAATCACCACTGTAAATATAACTATAACTATCACTGAACTATCACTGTAAATATAACTATAACTATCACTGAACTATCACTGTAACTATACCTATAACTATCACTGAACCACCACTGTAAATATAACAATCACTGAATCACCACTGTAAATATAACTATCACTGAACCACCACTGTAAATATAACTATAACCATCACTGAACTATCACTGTAAATATAACTATAACTATCACTGAACCACCACTGTAACTATACCTATAAATATCACTGAACCACCACTGTAAATGTAACTATAACTCTGAACTATCACTGTAACTATAACTATCACTGAATCACCACTGTAAATATAACTATAACTATCACTGAACTATCACTGTAAATATAACTATAACTATCAGTGAATCACCACTGTAAATATAACTATAACTATCACTGAACTATCACTGTAAATATAACTATAACTATCACTGAACTATCACTGTAACTATACCTATAACTATCACTGAACCACCACTGTAAATATAACTATCACTGAACCACCACTGTAAATATAACTATAACCATCACTGAACTATCACTGTAAATATAACTATAACTATCACTGAACCACCACTGTAAATATAACTATAACTATGACTGAACTATCACTGTAAATATAACTATAACTATCACAGAATCACCACTGTAAATGTAACTATAACTATCACTGAACTATCACTGTAACTATAACTATCACTGAATCACCACTGTAACCATAAATGTCACTGAACCACCACTGTAAATATAACTAGAACTGTCACTGAATCACCACTGTAAATATAACTATAACTATCACTGAACCACCACTGTAACTATAAATGTCACTGAACCACCACTGTAAATATAACTATAACTATCACTGAATCACCACTGTAACTATAAATGTCACTGAACCACCACTGTAAATATAACTATAAATGTCACTGAACCACCACTGTAAATATAACTATAACTATCACTGAATCACTACTGTAACTATAAATGTCACTGAACCACCACTGTAAATATAACTATAACTATCACTGAATCACCACTGTAAATATAAATGTCACTGAACCACCACTGTAAATATAACTATAACTATCACTGAACCACCACTGTAAATATAACTATAACTATCACTGAACTATCACTGTAACTATACCTATAACTATCACTGAACCACCACTGTAAATATAAATATAACTATCACTGAACTATCACTGTAAATATAACTATAACTATCACTGAATCACCACTGTAACTATAACTGTCACTGAATCACCACTGTAAATATAACTATAACTATCACTGAATCACCACTGTAAATATAACTATCACTGAACCACCACTGTAAATATAAATATAACTATCACTGAATCACCACTGTAAATATAACTATAACTATCACTGAATCACCACTGTAAATATAACTATAACTATCACTGAATCACCACTGTAACCATAAATGTCACTGAACCACCACTGTAAATATAACTATAACTATCACTGAATCACCACTGTAACCATAAATGTCACTGAACCACCACTGTAAATATAACTATAACTATCACTGAATCACCACTGTAAATATAACCATAACTATCACTGTAAAGATAACTATAACTATCACTGTAACTATACCTATAACTATCACTGAACTATCACTGTAAATATAACTATAACTATCACTGAATCACCACTGTAACTATAAATGTCACTGAATCACCACAGTAAATATAACTATAACTATCACTGAACTATCACTGTAACTATAACTATAACTATCACTGAACCACCACTGTAAATATAACTATAACTATCACTGAATCACCACTGTAAATATAAATGTCACTGAACCACCACTGTAAATATAACTATAACTATCACTGAATCACCACTGTAAATATAAATGTCACTGAACCACCACTGTAAATATAACTATAACTATCACTGAACCACCACTGTAAATATAACTATAACTATCACTGAACTATCACTGTAACTATACCTATAACTATCACTGAACCACCACTGTAAATATAAATATAACTATCACTGAACTATCACTGTAAATATAACTATAACTATCACTGAACTATCACTGTAAATATAACTATAACAATCACTGAATCACCACTGTAAATATAACTATCACTGAACCACCACTGTAAATATAACTATAACTATCACTGAATCACCACTGTAACCATAAATGTCACTGAACCACCACTGTAAATATAACTATAACTATCACTGAATCACCACTGTAAATATAACTATAACTATCACTGTAAAGATAACTATAACTATCACTGAACTATCACTGTAACTATACCTATAACTATCACTGAACTATCACTGTAAATATAACTATAACTATCACTGAATCACCACTGTAACTATAAATGTCACTGAATCACCACAGTAAATATAACTATAACTATCACTGAACCACCACTGTAACTATAACTATAACTATCACCGAACCACCACTGTAAATATAACTATCACTGAATCACCACTGTAAATATAACTATAACTATCACTGAACCACGACTGTAAATATAACTATCACTGAATCACCACTGTAAATATAACTATAACTATCACTGAACCACGACTGTAAATATAACTATCACTGAATCACCACTGTAAATATAACTATAACTTTAACTATAACTGAATCACCACTGTAAATATAACTATATCTGAGGTGGATTATTCATCAGTGTAGTAATATTCTCCATGTTCTACTATACAGCAATAATATATGAGAAATGTGCAAACAATATCCACAACTATAGCATAAAGACTATAGCATAAATCTCATCAGACATTCAGATAAATGTACACCACAGAAACAAGCTTCACATGTGAGAAATGGTTTAAGGTGCTTGGCAGGCAAGGTGATCAATGCAAGATGATCAATGTTTTTAATATGTGAAACAAGTGTGCAAAGGGAGGGAGGAAATGGGTTGCCATGATATGGCTGTTATTCACTTTTGGATATCACACACTAACTCGTTCGTCGTGGTTACCCTCCTGAACAAAACCCCAGCAAAGTCATTGCCCAATTTCACAGGGGCCATTAATAATGAATGTGAGAGGTCCATCATATCATTTGCATTTAGATAAAAGTTCATTTGATTTAGAAAATCCGCCAACCCCCTAAGTGTGATCTGAGAGATTTGCCTTTAATCTTTGAATAAATGTCCTCTAAGACACCAAATCCAAGTATTAGAAATACACCTATGTGAGTGAGTACTGGTGTCATTAAGGAGTTTCTCAGTTGATCTTTGAATCTCATATTCACTATAATCCCCCAATTATTATAATTATTTAGATTTATGGACTTACATTCAAAATTGTGTATTATTACTGTGTATTAGGTCCTGTATTTATATCCTGTATTAGCGTAGTGTTTTTATAAATCCGGTATTTATATCCTCTATTAGCATAACATGTGCATAGGGAATGTATTCAGATCCTGTATTAGCGTAGTGCGTGTATAAATCCTGCATTTGTATTCTGTATTAGAGTGGTGTGTGTATAGGTCCTATATTTGTATTCTGTATTACAGTGGTGTGTGTATAAATCCTGTATTTGTATCTTATATTACATAGAGTGTGTTTAAATCCTGTACATTGTAAAACTGGATAAATTCATTTAACTCAAAAAATTTGACGTTGAAGTTGATAAATCAATTTCTTTATTTAGCGTAGTGTGTGTATAAATCCTATATACTATTATATATATATATATATATATATATATATATATATATATATATATATATATATATATATATATATATATATATATATCCTATATTTATATCCTGTATTATGTAGTGTGTGTATAAATCCTATATTTATATCCTATATTTATATCCTGTATTACATAGTGTGTGTAAAGGTCCTGTATTTATATCCTGTATTACGTAGTGTGTGTAAAGGTCCAGTATTTATATCCTGTATTGGTGTAGTGTGTGTATAGGTCCTGTATTTATATCCTATATTTATATCCTGTATTACGTAGTGTGTGTAAAGGTCCAGTATTTATATCCTGTATTACGTAGTGTGTGTAAAGGTCCAGTATTTATATTCTGTATTGGTGTAGTGTGTGTATAGGTCCTGTATTTATATCCTGTATTGGTGTAGTGTGTGTATAGGTCCTGTATTTATATCCTGTATTGGTGTAGTGTGTGTATAGGTCCTGTATTTATATCCTGTATTGGTGTAGTGTGTGTATAGGTCCTGTATTTATATCCTGTATTGGTGTAGTGTGTGTAAAGGTCCTGTATTTATATTCTGTATTAGTGTAGTGTGTGTAAAGGTCCTGTATTTATATTCTGTATTAGTGTAGTGTGTGTAAAGGTCCTGTATTTATATCCTGTATTGGTGTAGTGTGTGTAAAGGTCCTGTATTTATATTCTGTATTGGTGTAGTGTGTGTAAAGGTCCTGTATTTATATCCTGTATTGGTGTAGTGTGTGTATAGGTCCTGTATTTATATCCTGTATTGGTGTAGTGTGTGTATAGGTCCAGTATTTATATCCTGTATTGGTGTAGTGTGCGTATAGGTCCAGTATTTATATCCTGTATTGGTGTAGTGTGCGTATAGGTCCAGTATTTATATCCTGTATTGGTGTAGTGTGCGTATAGGTCCAGTATTTATATCCTGTATTGGTGTAGTGTGCGTATAGGTCCAGTATTTATATCCTGTATTGGTGTAGTGTGCGTATAGGTCCTGTATTTATATCCTGTATTAGTGTAGTGTGCGTATAGGTCCAGTATTTATATCCTGTATTAGTGTAGTGTGCGTATAGGTCCAGTATTTATATCTTGTGTAGTGTGCGTATAGGTCCAGTATTTATATCTTGTATTAGTGTAGTGTGCGTATAGGTCCAGTATTTATATCCTGTATTAGTGTAGTGTGAGTATAGGTCCAGTATTTATATCCTGTATTGGTGTAGTGTGCGTAAAGGTCCTGTATTTATATCCTGTATTGGTGTAGTGTGCGTATAGGTCCTGTATTTATATCCTGTATTGGTGTAGTGTGCGTATAGGTCCTGTATTTATATCCTGTATTGGTGTAGTGTGTGTAAAGGTCCAGTATTTATATCCTGTATTGGTGTAGTGTGTGTATAGGTCCAGTATTTATATCCTGTATTGGTGTAGTGTCGTATAGGTCAGTATTTCTATCCTGTATTGCTGTGTAAGTATAGTCCGTATAGTATCCTGTATTGTAGGTTGTATTTATATCCTGTATTGGTGTAGTGTGTGTATAGGTCCTGTATTTATATCCTGTATTGGTGTAGTGTGTGTATAGGTCCAGTATTTATATCCTGTATTGGTGTAGTGTGTGTATAGGTCCAGTATTTATATTCAATCAATAGATCGATAGATAGATAGATACTTTATTGATCCCCAAGGGGAAATTCAGGGTCCCAGTAGCTCAAAGACATCACACACAATACAGCATACAACCAAATATTTTTTTTTCTTTTCTGTATTGGTGTCATGTGAATAAATGGTCCTGTATTTATATCATATATTAGTGTAGTACTGTGTGTAAAGGTCCTGTGTTTATATCCTGTATTATTGTGGTGTTTATGGTTGAAGGTTAACACATATATTTACTTCCACATTCTGTGACATCATGACCGGAGAAAGATGATTCTCTATATATTTATATAGAGGGAATGATTACATTTGCTAATGCTGTTTGCTAATGATACAATGACTCTGGAGGAAGAAGTACCAGCAAATATTCCCACTGTTGTTAAAGTGGACCAGTTCATCTGCTGGCTGGCACGGAGCACTGGGAGAACTGTTACTCTGAGGTGCTACTTAGGCTGTTAATAACCTTTCCTCTTTCACACACATACACACACACACACACACTGCACTCACTTCCACATATAATAATGCATGATTTATTTTTATACAAGACAAAGTAGCGAATTGGAGAGAATTGTGTATGTATAAAATATCATATGCATGAGTGAGCATTTCACACATTCATCCTGCTCCACTTAAACTGTGGAACGCTGCATTACAATTCCAATATTGCTCAAAAACAAGAACCCATTTGCATTTATGTCACAAGACCTTACAGTTACCTACACAGTACATCTCTTACCCCCAGATGTAATCCAGAAGCCAAAATTGTATTTTTCTTGCACAGGGCTAATGAAGTGAAGAGAAGCCTGAAGCCTATAGGAGACCTGTGAATAATACATTAGAAAAAATAAAAAATAAAAAGTTTATGTGCACGTTATTTTAGGGAAAAAATGATGTACAACAATTAGTTAAACAATAGTGTTTCTGTAAACTTTTCTAGTTTCTTCAACTAAAACTGATGGGGGAAACCTTTTCTCCTAAACACATGGTGGTTACCATCAAATCACATATTTTGCTGAACATCCCTAGCCAAAGCCATGGCCATTACCATTAAAACTATTTGTAAACCACACTTTTTTGTAGGCTTAATTATCCTTACATTGTTTAGTTTTTTCCTCTTTCAGGTGTATTTGTCAGTGCTAACTCATAGCAGCATACTCCGGAGTTGAAAAACAGAGCTCCTTGTGCAAAATTATATCAACGCTGGCAGGTCTGCTAGTTGTCAGTTTACATCTAAAGCCGAACTCACTCCTCAAATTTCTTGAAAGTTTGAAGGTTGACTTCAAACTAAAGATGACATTTCTAACTTGATCTGCATATATATGGGGCGGCTGTGGCGCAGTTGGTAGAGTGGATTGTCCACTAATCGTAGGGTTGGCGGTTTGATTCCCGGCCTGGGTGACTAAACATGCCGAAGTGTCCTTGGGCAAGACACTGAACCCCAAGTTGCGCCCAATGGCAAGCTAGCGCCTTTCGTGGCAGTTCTGCTACAATTGGTGGGTGAATGAGACAGTGCTTTGGATAAAAGCGCTATATAAGTGCACATTTACCATATTTAACTCTTCAATACTTATTCTCCTCAGAGACTTTGCAATAGATGCATTTTGAGGGCAAGGAGTTTTGCACAACATTAAACTATGTACTTCCCTTGTAAGCATCAAATAACTGCGATGGGGGGAAAAGAAAGCTCATTTTACACACCAGGCATTTAACACACGTATCATTTTTGTCTGAAAATCATATAAATGATTTTAATAAAGACCTGTATATCTCTGTTGTATTATTGTACTGTTAGGATTTGCACAACTTTATTTATGTAAGGGGAAATTATTGAACACTTTAACTAAAGTCCGCATACTCCAGACTTTCAGTGATTTCCTGACCCGTGAGAGAATGAGCTGAGCTATGAGCAGACAGAACAATCAATCAGCGCACTCTGCAACAGGCAGCTGGAGCAAAAAGGCCTCAGAGAGAACAGGATGAAGTGTGAATTGAGCTCTGGGGGAAAGTAACCAAGGCCATGTACTTTATTACTGTACTTAAGTAGCTGCATCGAGGATTTTAACTTTTGAGCCTTTCTGCATTTAAACAGGAAGAAGTCCATCTTTTTTTTTACGGTTTTCACACCATATGTAAACCAAATGGATAAGATACAGACCCAGAGAATTATACAATAACCTCAGTCCACATTTCACAGCTAACAAACACATGACACTAGTAGTGTAACACCAACACTGATGAAGCAGTACATGATATGGACGTTTTGAAGCCAATGAAATAATTTTTGAGAGCTCCCTGCCTAAATATCACAAACTCGGCCAGGCATTTTCAGCACCATTAACGCTAAATAGTGATGAACACTAATTTACCCGTGGTCATTTTGTTTCCTCGCCTCAGGACTCCGACGTCAGTCAAAAGCTTAACACAACGAACATTCACTTTGAGTCGAGTTTAGAGATGGATGATGACCTCAGCAACACAGTTGGCAACATGATTGGACAATAATTTAACACGTTGTGTCGATTTTTTTTCTTTCTTTTTTAAACACATGCATGGGAAACTTTGACACAACAGTGTGCACTAATAATTCAACAAGTCTAGACCCTACAAAAGCAAGGGTTTTGCTCAACCAAACCAGCACTTATATCCAACATAGACTGTCCTTCAGATTTCAATAATAATAATTGTCCGCACAGGATTGTGGGGAGAAATGCCAAAAATGCTTGGTTTTGTTGCGGCTTTTTTCAGAATTTAATGAAATGGACTGTTAGAATGTTAGGCATTCCAGTGTGTCTTTGGGAATTGTTCGCAAAAAGAGAATGAGAGAAAATTTTTATAAATATATACATTACATAAAATATACATTGTATTGTCAGTTGTTTTGGGAATTCTGTATTGGTAAAATGTTAAACAATAATAGAGAGGTGGTGGGAGCCTAGCTTGGGGGGAAAGAAATTTTTATATTATATATATCTATCTCAGCAAATAAGGGCATGTGTCACTACTGATGAGGTTTTAATGAAATTGCATCAAATACTCCTATGTTCACAGGGGCGTCACTAGGGTTTCTGGGCCCCCTGGCTAATTTGTACTCTGGACCCCAAGCCCCCATCCGCCAATTGTTTTCTTATTGCCATGTGTAAAAGCAATCATTATCAATAAGAATAACAATTGCATATTCAACAAGCCTATAAAGGATAAAATTTGAAGTTTCTTAAATTAACTGAAATTATGCATTTATAACTATATACAAACAACTCTATATACAGTACAACTAATTAACACCATTGTACTCTCTCTCATACAAAGACACTATAGAAACTGTCTGGATGTCTTCATAAGACTTGTAATTTCTTATTCCACAAGTACCAAGAACAACGAACTTTACTACTACTACTATTATTATTATCCATCCATCCTTCCATCTTCTATACCACTTTCTCCTTCTTCAGGGTCACAGGGAACCTGGAGCCTATCCCAGGGGGCATCGGGCACAAGGCGGGGTACACCCTGGACAGGGTGCCAATCCATCGCAGGGCACAATCACATACACACTCACACACCCATTCATACACTATGGACAATTTAGACATGCCAAACAGCTTACCATGCATGTCTTTGGAATGGGGGAGGAAACCGGAGTACCTGGAAGAAACCCCGCAGGACGGGGAGAACATGCAAACTCTGCACACACAAGGCCACGGTGGGCTATTATTATTATCATCATCATCATCGTCATCATCAATTGATTGAATAATAAGTTTCACACACCAGCAGCTCCAGAAAGAAATGTAGAAATTAGCTAACACAGTCACAGGATCATTGAATCAGTGAGTTGAACTTCAGAACCAAATCTGTTCTGAATTAATCCCGTTTTATCAATGGGATTCTCCAATTCACTGAAATGAACCGACTCAAACCAACGATTCACTCATGAATCAGACATCATTACAACACTTCTCTCATAAACTCACTTGGGACAATTAAAGCAGATTTATATGATCAATCGATTCCTCACAGAAAGCTGTTGCAAGGCTTCAGAAAGCTTGAATATATACAACACTGGACAAGTTTTATTGTCACTTGGTGCTTTTCTGTCCTTTTTTAAAACTCAATGCGCTATTACTATTGCGTGGAAAAACATATTCTTGGAAATATTGTTTTCCAACTTCCAAGGATAAACATCGGGGCAAATAACGGATAGAATATCTATTTTATGTTAATTATAACAGCTTCATACGGGCTAGCTTCAGAATCCTAGCACAAAACTGGGAACATAAATTACCACATTTTTTTAAAAACTGGGTGACAAGCTGTCTTCCCCATCTTGCTCTCTCTTCTTTTGGTATACTGATGTTGTCTGCATCATCTCCTGCCATCTACCTGACGAATGTAACGACTCACAACTATGAAGTGCCGCGTTTCAGAATAATCCACAAATGTCTTAAGGGGACACATACACGCACATGGCACAGTCTGAGAGGATTCATTATGCCGTGCTACTTAATATTGTTGAAAATTGTGCAAGAAGGTCATTTAAATAACAAATCATACAGGAAAGTATGGGGTTCTGCTGGGTCCCCCCTCAGACCAGGGCCCTTATAATCGTCCTAAGAAATAAAAAAAGCAGCATGCCAATGTTGTCCTGTGTGAGAAGAAAGAGTCAGAGTAGGAGAAAGAGAGACAGCAGAGAGTCAGAGTGGTGAACACAGAGTGATAGGAGTTTATTGAGCATGCTACAGTAGGAGAAAGCACACGGGCACACAGGGAGCGTACAGCATGAGCCTGGTAGGAAAAAAGAACTTTTAATCGCCTCACTTCCAAATCACACTGAATTTGTAAATGTAAAAATGCAACCCATGTAGAAAATATACACAGCCTGTCCATGATTCTGAACCCAAGACCACAGATTCTTTAATCGTAATACAGAGTACATCAACGAATGACCTCCACAGCCTCCAAAACACAGCAAATATCAATAGAGATGTTTTTCAAATGTCTGGTATAAATCCTGAATTTTTCCCATGTTGAAGTGAAAATCAATACTGAATGAAACAGCTTGATAAAACATGCAGAAAAGTAAGTCAAAAGGCACGGCAGCTTTGGTCCTAATGGTTATCTACACTACCAGTCAAAAGAGTGAACAGTCTACTTTTTTTTTTGTATAAATTTCCAAGTCATTTCAATCTTCTTTCCATTTAGAACTTAGAATCAGTGAGGAGCTCAGACGGGTAGTTTGGTAAGTTTAAGAAAGGCATTTAACTGGTATTGTACATACAAGGGCTTGAATGCTTCACAAAGCTCAGCAGGTTCGATGTGCAGATTCAAATCAATAGCACGAAAAAAAAAATTTTTTTTTTTTACTTATTTCAAGGTCTATTTGATTAGCAGAATTCACACCAATGCATCAAAATGAAATTACAGGACATTTAGAACATTTTTAATTTAATTCTTGGTTTTCAAGATCTACACAAGAGTGCCAAACTATAACAGTGGGTGTCCAAGTGATAGGTCTGTGTGGGAGTAAGTAATGATCACAGAGGGATCTGATCTGCTGAGGGATTTTAATTCATGCGTTTTTGGACAATTCAACAAAACTGCCTAAGCTCTTCTGCGCATCATGAAACTATTTAAGGATAATGGGGTAAGCTGTACAGTTAACAGAAGCTAATTAGCAAAGTGTTTGTCAGGTAAAATTAGTCAAACGCATCGTTGTTCCTCATTATTTAAAAAGGTTTCATCTTTAGATGTCCTCTTTAACCCACTTGCATCTACAAACCTAATCATTTAGTTCATTATCTTAATAAAACAATTTTTATCTTGAGAAAACAACCAGAGATCAGAAACAAGGGAATGGATGCCCTCCGTGCTCTTTAATTAGTGTGTTTCAAGGACAATTTGCATTGTTAGAGTTGATTGCTGTGTTCATAGTGATCCGTCCAGATCAAATTACAATCATCAGCTAACTAACAAACAACTGTTGGCTTTCACTAATGATTGCTCAAGGTGACTCTGAATGGACCTCGGTCAAATGTACACAACTGTTAGCTTGACCTCACTACTGCCGAGTGCAAGCAGTTAATGCTGAACAAAAATCTCCTTCTACTTCAAAAAAAAAAAAAATGTTGCAATGAATTATCTACTACACTGCCCACAGTGTGATGTGTGTATAAAGGGTCTCCAGCATTAAATTTTAAACTGCATTAAAAGTGTCAGATCAAACAACAAATATACAAACAGAATGTGTGCTAGCAGGTGGCTGTTCATCAAATCATGTCACTCCTATTCAGGTGATTCATAACTCTGTATTCGGCTGAGTCAAAAAGCAAGCCGATAAAAACTGCTTCAGTGTGGTTTTGCAAAAGATAAATTTCCACATTTAAAATCCTACAGAACAGCAGGTCAGAGCAGTGGGGCAAGATCGCGGCTAACAAAAACACCTTACCACAAACAAAGGAATGTGCCTACACTATATCGGGGTTGGGCGAGGGGGAGGGTATGCTGTTTTGTATAAGTAAGGCACATTTTGTTGTGGGAGCAACCAGTGGGGTAACAACAGGAAGAGAAATACTGAGAAAGAGACAGCAATGGTGTCTGTGTGTTTCTAATATGGTCTTCAGGAATGACTGATCCAAATGAACTCTAATATCGCTCAACACTCCATAGGGAGTATAGGGGATGAGAAAAAGGGTGCAGGCTAGAATGCCTTTTCATATGGTGGATTTGGAGAAGGAGACTCTGAGGCGATGGCCGCGGCCCATATCGTAGCTATGAAGGTCGATCAGGGCTTGAATAGCCTCCTCCACCGTCGCCATCTGCAGAAGGGCCATCTTGCGATCTCTGGTGTGAAAAACAAAAGGTGTGGACGGTCACATCAACAACACAAATTTGTTCTAAATTGCTTCAGAAAAGTGCAGAAGTTCTAAAATCACAGTCTTGATCTGCACATTTACAGTCATACATCTAGCATACATTTACAAGAGTCCAATAAAGGTACAGAGCTTAAGGAGGAGTCCTATTCCTCATTACATTGTTGTCATATAGTGTCCAGGTGATTGTCACTGTCTCTGATGGTTGACAAGGGGTGGAACAGGACATAGGTTCTGGGAAAGGGGTCATGTACAGTATGATGGCAGTATTTATTGTAAATGCAGAGTGAACACACAGGTACACTATAGGGCAGCAGGTGTGTGGACACCCACACAGCCATATATGGTTCTTCCCCAAACTGTTGCTACAAAGTTGGAAGCACACAATTATAGGCTGTCTTTGTATACTGTAGCATTAAGATTTCCCTTCAGTTAAACTAAGAGGCCCAAACCTGTTCCAGCATGACAATACCTCGTTTTGTGCACATGAAGACATGGTTTGCCAAGGTTGGAGTGGAAGAACTCGAGAGCCCTGCAAAGAAACCCTGGTCTCAACCTGACTGAACACCTTTGGGACGAACTGGAATGCTGACTGCGTGCGTCCAAGACCTCCTCTCACGAGTGCAGCGCCTGAGCTCACTAACGCGCTTGCTGCTGAATGGGAAAATCCCCACAGTCACGCTCTAAAGTCTAGTGGAACACTAGATTCCCAGAAGAGTGGGGTTATTATAACAGCAAAGGGAGACTATATCAGGAATGGGTTGTTCAACAACCACCTATGAGTGTTATGGTCCGGTGTCCACACACTTTTGGCCATTTATTGTATCCAGTTCATTCTTAACACTTCTGGGAGTTACTTGTGGTTCTCAGCTATATAAAAGCATTTTATGTATTATTAATATATGTATAATATATAGCAAAAATCATGTAGTAGATATGCACTTAAAACGTGTAAGCTTTAATAGGGCACATCATCCTATAATGAAACTGAAAATTCTTACTGAAAGAACTTGAAGGCCTTCACTGTGCCTCCAGAGTTGGAGAAGAGAAGTCTCAGGTCCTCTTCATTCACCTTCTCACTGTGGAAAAACACAAATGGTTGTGTTTGGCTTGACATTGATGGACATTGTATCCATCCAGAAGAAGTAGAACCAAAGTGGCCTTTCCAAGACACTCGGTCATATGTTACAGACTAGCCGAGTAGCTCTGAACTACTACTGCTTCTGCTCTACTACTCACGGGATGTTGGAGAGATGGAGAGTGGCTGACGGAGGAAAGATATTCTGGAAATTCTTTGAGCCAGGCTTTTTGAAACGATGAAGGGGTGAATTGATAAAATCTTTAGTGAGACCCTGATCATCCAAGCCTTCTCGAGGAAGCTGCACAGTCTGGTGTTTGGAAAGAGTCACACGGATGATCTTCCCAAACATCTTCTGCCCATTCAGGTGGCTCATGGCTAAAGTAAAATGAAAAAGAAAATGTGTCATTTAAATGGGCAAACGAATGAAACCTGAAATCGATTTAGGCACGTTGTCTTGCAAATTCTTAGAGTGAGGCCTCATACACCGGACATTCAGGTAGACATCAAGCTTAAACAAGTACTTTTGTGCTTATATATATATATATATATAGAGTTGATAATCAACTCAGCCTTCTTGACCCCAGTGCAGCTTTTCGGTCATACCAAGCTGAGCCTGATTTCCGTCGGTCATCTGGATGAGGGCGCTGTCCTTCTTATTATAGAGGATCTTGACACGTTGCACATCTCCATACACACCTTCAGTTTGCCGGGTGCCAGATGG
The DNA here is from genome assembly GCA_012411365.1 of Ameiurus melas. Taxonomy (NCBI): domain Eukaryota; kingdom Metazoa; phylum Chordata; class Actinopteri; order Siluriformes; family Ictaluridae; genus Ameiurus; species Ameiurus melas. Next base: position 26,755,622 of record CM022759.1, read on the forward strand.
AGGTAGGAGGAAATGACGAGCGGAAGAGAGAAGTGAACCATGAAGGACAAGTTAGTGCTTTACAGGCTGGAGCCTGGAAACGAAGATGGCATCTTAAACAAAAACAATCTATAGCATAGAGTGTTTATAGAGTAGAGAACACAATTCTGATACACCCTCCCATATAGAGGAGCTATGTGATATGGAAAAGTTAAAAAAACGAAAGCCTACATGCAAAATCATCAACCATGCATTACAATAAGCTGTACATGAGAAGAGACAGAGAGCAAGATAGAGACAGAATTCAAAAGGCCAAAATAGACCTGATTAAAATGTGAACAAAAACATAACTGGTAAATTAAAAAAGTGTGTCCTGAATTACAGATGTTCATATTAACTAAATAGAAAAACAGACAAACTAAAGATGTAAGAATATAAAAATGAATCAAGAAGTAAATAAAATGAAATAATAAATTAAAAAAAGGAGGTAGATTGCCAACGATAACATACCGAAGAGGGTAAAGAGACTTTGGGGCGTAACCATCTTTAGAAGGAGAGAAGAGCAAGCAGCGTAAGACAGGAAGAGAGAAGAGTCGAGGTAGAGCGAAGATGAACAGATCATCCATAACGGAGGGTGGTTTCCCGCACGATGGTGAGGTGACCATGGAGCATGGGTCGGGGAGGTTAATTGGGGAGGGGTTGGTCCGAGGAGGAACATTTGTTTTGTTTTGTTTCATTTTTGTGTGTGTGTGTTTTGTTCAGGCGCAAAGCATGAACAGGAATGGATCAGGGGGTTTGGGGAGAAACAGGGGGTGGAGAGGAAAAGAGTTTGGAGAGGAGAAAAAGGGTTGGGAAAAGGAATAAATGGGGAAGGGGTGAAAGAAAAATGAATAAATAAATAAAATGGATTTGAAGGGGAGGACACAAAATAATATACATGTCAGTACACAGGATATGCAGGTCAAAAATGGCTGGATTCTCTATTCTTTCCTCTGTTTTTTTTTCTGCTCCCAAACATCGCTGTACTTTTGCCAAATGTAGTCTCCAAAGACCAAACATGGGTTAAGGCACTGATGTAGCCTTACCCAGGAATGGGGAAAGCGAGCAGGCATGCAAAGAATAGGGCAGATTGAGGAGCTGAAGCTTAGGTGAGTATGAAATACAGGTAGCTTTGAGTCTAAACCAATGCAAGCGTTTTTTTTCTGTTTTTTTAATAGAGTGATAAGGCCATGCAGGAAATGGGCATGAAAACCACCTTGCAGAGTTATGGGCATCAAATAGAAACGTCACGTCATGTTTAAAAAACCACAGACCCACGAGAGGTTGGGGAAAAAAAAAAAAAAAAAAAAAAAAAAAAAAAACCACCACATGATGGGAAAGCACATTATAGGGAGATTTTAAGAGAAGTAGAAAAGAGAAAGTGAGAGACAAGATGAGAGAGAGACAGCGAGAGAAAGAGAGAGAGAAAGTGAAAGAGAGATGAGGCGTGGGTGGGGCTACCACATTTCATACCAACTCTGAATAACTTAGAGAGAGGCAGTGGAACGTCAGGAGAAGGAGAGAGGAGTTACAGCTTAGAGAGAAAAGACAGTTAGATATTACTTCAAGACAGAGCAGCAGAAAGAGCAATAGAGCAATAGAAATGAGAGAGAGAGAGAGAGAGAGAGAGAGAGAAGACAAGACAGGCACAGTGGTCAAAACTTGTACAGAATGCACAGAGAGACCGCAGAGACCCTCCATTTTGACGAGAAATTTATCAAGGAATGCTTTCAGTATATTTATGTGCAGAAAATCTCTTCACATGTCTAGAACTTTGCTTACATCCAAAACATCCAGTTAATTTTAAATATACTGAAATGACATTAAAACAACTTACTAAGGATGGTGGAGAATGTACAAACTGCTCACTGCACTTTATGTGACCAGCAATAAATTACACACAAATTATAAAAGTGCCGCAAATATCAACTCTTTTCAACCAACAAAGTGCTGATGCCTAATCTGGACACGCTTCAAGAAGGGCCAGTTCGGTTTAGTTCCAGCACAAAAATGTTGCTTGTATGGTACCAAGAACCAGTGACATCAGGAGCTTGGGATCACCATCACTGTGTAACCACAAGTCTTCAAACGACTCAAAGTTTTATTTTTAATTTAACATTAGGACAGAGGTAGCTCAGTGTTTAAAGCACGGCACTACTGATTGGATGTTAAGGAGTTCAAATACCAGCACCCCTTTGAGCCCTTAACCCTCAACTGCTCAATTGTACCCGTTCTCTGTTAGAAGCTTCATCTTTGAGCTAAATTACATTCAACAGTGGTCAGAGTAGTAAACAATCGTTTTACTAGCAACTACAACAACCTGAATAGTAGCTACATTGCCAATACGAATAAAACCACTGAGCACTTGGGCTGGATGACACGCACAAACATTCTATGTGATGGTGATACGAGATGCGAGAACTTAAGACTAACGTACTTTAATGCTTGATGTTGCACAGAACCTGAAAGTGAGTGTTTTTGCTTTATTTATTGCGGTTCTCTTTTTTTACGTAACAATGATGTCAATATTACTCTTACTAAAGCATATAATGATATTACTGGACAAAGTGCAAAATAAAAGGATCGAGACAAAGATAGTACCATAAACAGTATGCATGGAGAACTGTTTTTTATTTCAACCCTGCCAACATGCAGTGATTTCCTGTTCACCACGTATGCTCTCTACCTAAAGGAGAACAATGCTGTTGTACACCTCATCTGAGACTTAGTCACAGAAAGAAGATGTAGCAGAAGAACAGAGCTGAATGTAAAGCATACTTACTTAAGTAAGAGCGAAATGTATTCTCTACATTCTTACAAGAACAGTTGTTTTTTTTAAGTTACTTATTTCGTTGTAACCGAGTGGCCGCTACATGACGTGTTTTACGCAATTGTCACTTTGTTTAAAACTTAAAGTGCCACCATTTCAGATCTCTAAAACTATTAACTAATAACTGTGTGTTCTCACCATGTCCCTTCCATGTTGAATAGCTAGAAGCAGTTGTTTCGCACAAAATAACTGCAGAAGACGATGGGTGCCCTTTTGAGTCTGGTTCCTCTCAAGGTTGCTTCTTTATGTCATCTCTGGGAGCCTTTTCTTGCCAATGGCTTGCTCATTAGGGATCCAAATATACATCTGGATTTCTGTAAAGATGCTTTGTGACCATGTTGATTGAATCTCTGTGCTGTGTGCGTGTATCTTTAGATTTCATTCATGTTCAATCCATGTCATGTTGCACCTTGTTCACAGCTCTGCAATGTCTTTAATTACTGTAGTCCATGTCTCTGAACTCAAGTACACACTGTTTTTAATGCTTTATATTCCATTTACACGGTTTTTTACTTTGCACTTGACTACCACCTTACTTCGATGTCTTTGTCCTACATACTTAATGCGGCGTGCTATTTTACACTTCTGGTTAGATGCTACCTTCATTTCTTTGCCTTTGTACTTGTATTCTGCTCAATGGCAAATGTTGAATCCATCATAATCAAATCTCAACTAATGTGAGGCTGCTCAGTCTTTAAACTTGTATACAATCTCTAAACAGCACAACTTAACAACAGGGCTGTTTTTCAAAAACCTTGTGTAGGTATTTGCAGTGCTCTTTAAGGATGGTATATCAGCTTGCATGTTGAATAGGTTCCCAGTTGATATTTGCGGCACTCCCCACCCCCCTCTTGTCATAATTACACAGCGTTTTGTCATCATTCATCCCTGGGGTCGATATTATATCCAATACAATTTGGCTGTAGTTGAGTAACTGTTTAAGAAACCATTTGGATTGTGAGCAGTGACACTGTAGACAAATGCACTTATGAGGACGCAGGATGTTCTGCTATCTTTCAGCATCAAGTACAACTCGATAGGCACAACAAGAAAGAAGAAGTTGTATACAAATAGCTGAAATGCAAAGTGACACCAATCAAAAATAGGGTGGTCATATGCTGGTTTTACCTTTAAAAATAATAATTTGGCGAACATATATATATTTTTTGGTACTGGAGGTACAAGGATAATAATGCGGGGTTGCATCTGGGTTGTTATGGTGTCATGGTGTCATCAATATTAGCGGGTGCGGCTTTTATTCATGTGCACTCAATAGTCCGAGAATTACGGTACATACATATCTCTCTCATTCACATATTTTATATTTATATATTTAATATATATATATATTTAATTAATATATATATATATATATATATATATATATATATATACATATATATATATATTTATATTTTTTTTTTTTTTTTTATTTATTTTTTTTTTTTTTTTTTTTTTTTTACATACACACACACACATAATAATACACACACACATACTTAATCTATAATCTGTTTTTGATAGATTTTTTTTTGCTTTTGTGTTTTTTTTATTACTTTTCATAACTTTTATGATTAAAAAAACTTTTATAAAAGTATATAACAGACAGGTGTGGAACATAATATACAATGTTTCTGAACACTATAACTACTTTGAACAAGAGAACTAGGCTGTAATAACGTGGACTATTTTACATATAAAAAAGTTGCGTTCCATTCATCTTACGATCTAAAAACATTCGCGAAAGAATGATTTTGTTATGTGACATTGTTAAATCTCAGGCTCTCAGTCCCTCACTGAACAGAGCAGACGCAGAGAGAGGTGAGAGTGCAGTGGGAAAGCAAGACCTCGTGCTTACAGGACAGTACTGGCAACATAAGACAAACTCACTAAGGTTTGTCCAAAAAAGTCGCTAGGCGAGTTATCATTTTATTTTTTTTGCAAAATAAAAGTCGCTAAAGAGGTCTGAAATGTCATCAAGTTGGCAACACTGGTCTGCAGTGACAGTTAGATAAAAGGCAGGCTAAACTCCGCCTCTCCCCAGAAAAATGAAAATAAAGAGGAAGAGAGAACATGGAGTTTTCCATTTATGCACATTATATTTCAAAAGCAATAAAATACACAGAGTACCCAAATGATGTCCTGTCTGTTTTTTTATTTCTTGAAAAAAAATTCACACCCCCTTCCACGCCCCCTAACCTCTTAAACCTCTGGTTAAGCATCTCTCCGCGCCCCCCTGGTTAAGAACCACTGACCTAGATGGTTCTATTTCCCAAAACACAACCAAATTAGTCATTCAAACCAGGATGAAGCAGTACCTAAAGATGAATAAATGATTGAGTTAAATGCGTAGCACAGCACAAGCATTTGGTATCCTGTGTTAATCAGTGTGGACTTCCTCTAGCAGCAGCTATCCTGAAGCTGGAATGACTTTCTTCCTCATATGTTTATGCAGTGGCATATAAATTGTTGCCACTGCATAAACATCAGACTCAGGTAGGAGGTGTTGCACAATGTTTAGAGGTAGAATTGCACCTAGAAGTAATCTGGAAGATAATTATAGTTCCAGGTTGATTTGTTTAGAAACTGTATCGATTAAAAACGCACCTTTCTGCTATTTAATGAAGCCTTGGGTACAAATCATTTGGGTTGTACATTGAGGGGCATGAGGGTCATTCGGTTTACACAATGCCAATATAAAACCAATTTCTTTTATGTCTTGGAATATTATTTGAGTATTTTGTTTTATTTTAATTTAATATACTGCATGATTTTTACGCACAGATAAGATGCTCTTAAGACCTTCTCATTTGATCTTTTCTTCTTTTTAACTTCACTTTATTATAAAAAAAACTATCATTAAGAAATTCTAAAAAGATGGACCAAAAAATAAAATAAAATTTTATTTTAAAAAATAAAATACCACAAATGTAATTCTGTATAAACATGATGCTGAAAAATTGTAGAAGATCCTCTGAACTAAAAAAAATAAAATAAAATAAATAAATGCTGGCAGATGACTGAACACAGAGAAAGTGTAGAACCAGAGTCTGCTGGGGGCCTGACTGATCACATGGCTGAGAATAGAGACAGCAGGTAGAGTGTGCCGTGTGTGTGTGTGTGTGAGAGAGAGAGAGAGAGAGAGAAAGACAGAGAGAGCGAGAGAATGGGTGTGGGTGTGTTGGGTGGGATAAACTGACCTCATCATTGAGATTGCTGGCTAGCAGCACTGCACCAGCCGCCGAGTGTCCTGACAGAGCGACTCGCCCAGCTGCCGCCGCTGCTGCAGCCGCCGCACTTAAAGGACTGATCGACCCTGGGGAGAAACGGTCAGATGAAGAGAAGCAAAGAAATAGAGGAATGAAAAGAGTAAAAAGGAAAAGAGAGAGTGAGATAGAATGAAAGAGTTAAATATCAAACAAACATTAATTCAGAGCAGGCCCTCTGACCAAAAGGCATCCAACGTGTACGCACCAGTCGGCTCATTTCCATAGAGACGGATCGGTATTGAGGAACATATAGAGACAAACACTTCGGCACATCTCTTCCTGCTTTAGCTGTGTAAATCAGTTTCTCGATCTTAATATTCACCTCCATTTCTCTCTCTCCCCTGAGAAAGCATCTCTGTGCAAATTCCTCCTATACAGGCCACAATGCAGAAACTTTTCCTCACTGTACCTGTCCACGTACAAATTTACCGTTCCGCATCTCGTTATCTTCAATGAAAAGTTCTGCCAGATCTGTGTGGCACATGATAGCTGCTGCGCGCACACACACACATACATACATATACACACACATATATTATATATATATATATATATATATATATATATATATATATATATAAAATTTTTTTTTTATTTTAAGGTTGATGCACATTATAATTAAGTAATACACAACTCTTATTTGATATAACACAAGATAAATGTCACACAGTGCATCAATGTGTAAACTCCTCCAATGATATGTTCAATGCAGACTGATGTTTTTTGTTTTTTTTTGTCTATAACTAAAACCACAGAGGGGTGCAAAAAAAGGTGATGCAGCAGAAAAAAATTGCAAGTAGACATGTACCCTTTCTGCTGTATCTTCCGAGTAGTGACAACTCTGACAGCACTGAGAGATGTTCTTCCAAAAGGAAGAAACACTGCAGAAGTCATTTTAAGAAAAGTTAAACGCCAGAGAAAGGTACCCAGAGAGGAAGGAAATGCTCTGGAACACGAGTAGGATGCTTGGGGTCTCCTTAGAGAGAGAAGAATGCAAATAATTTAAAATATCAAAAATAAGAGCCTTTAAAAAATCTTGCCTTTATCATGCTGCAACAACACTTCTGCGTGTCTAAGCAACCTCGTCCTGAATGAAACAGACGCGAGGTAGATGATTTTTAAACGTCCAAGATAACAACATTGTGCATGTGGGATGTTCCTGTATATCATATGAGCAATTATGGACATAAATACATTGCCTAGGACCTCTGAGTGCTGGCTGCAGTTTATTGAATATGCAGACAGAAATAGTGTAATATTTAGAAACAGCTTGGCCTTATTTTTGAAGCTCAAAAAGCTTGTCCCACAAGTGACAACAGTGGTGGTCACAACAATCGGCAACTGTTACCAGGGACAATGATCTGCATCAATTAATAAAAACTAGCAAACTAGCAACATTATTTTTCCTTTTTTTTATGAGAATGAGGTTACCCTTGGAAGAAAGGGGAAACAAAAAGGTAGTTATTATCATCATCATTATCTCTGTTTGTCCTCCACAGTGATAAACACTTTTAAAAAAATTTATATCATGGAAAAGATCTTTTTCCATAATTTAATTCAAAAAGTGGAATGTTCATATTTTCTAGATTCATTAAACATCAAGTGAAATATTTTGAGCCTTTTTTTTGTTGTAATCTTGATGATTACAGCCCATCCAGTATCTCAAAATATCAGAATAAAGAATTTATAATACAGAAATGTCGACCTTCTGAAAAGTATGTTTATTTGTTCACTCGATACTCGGTCAGTGCTTTAACCCTTTTGTATGAATTACTGCATCAGTGCGGCGTGGCATGGAGGCGATCAGTCTGTGGCACTGCTGAGGTGTTTATAAGTCCAGGTTGCTTTGATAGCGGCCTTCAGCTCGTCTGTATTGTTGGGTCTGGTGTCTCTCATAGATTCTTTTTGGGGTTCATGTCAGGCGAGTTGGCTGGCCAGTCAGGCACAGTAACACCATGGTCAGCAAACCAGTTACTAATAGTTTTGGCACTGTGGGCAGGTGCCAAGTCCTCCTGGAAAAGGAAATCAGCATCCCCATAAAGCTTGTCAGCTGATGGAAGCGTGAAGTGCTCTAAAATCTCCTGGTAAACGCTACATCGACTCTCGACTTGAGAAAACACTAGCAGATGGCACCCCAAATCATCACTGACTTTGGAAACTTCATACTGGACTTCAAGCAACCTGGATTCTGTGCCTCTTCACTCTTCGTCCAGACTCTGAGACCTTGATTTCCAAATGAAATGCAAAATTTACTTTAATCTAAAAGAGGACTTTGGACCACTGAGCAACAGTCCAGTTCTTTTTCTGCTTAGCCCAAGTAAGACACTGCTGACGTTGTCCGTTTAAGGACTTGCTTGACACTAGGAATGGCTTGACACTTGACACTGCAACATTTCTGTATTGTAAATTCTTTATTCTAATATTTTGAGTTACTGGATTTTTTATTTCTATGAACTGTAAGCCGTAATCATTAAGATTGCAATTAAAAAAAGGCTTGAAATATTTCACTTTGTGTTTAATGAATCAAGAATATATGAAAGTTCCTCTATTTGAATTAAATTACAGAAAAAATGAACTTTTCCACGAAATTCACAATTTTTTCGATGCACCTGTACAAGTGGTATTTCATTCACATCAATATTAGGTAATATGATTAATTACTAAATAAACAAGACTGAATCAAAATATAAGCTGCAGTGAGAGGATCTTTATTGCACTCCTACTGAATGTATTGGAAACCTAAAGTACTGGTTTCATTGAACCAAGATTAATTGACTAAATACCAACTTAAAGCTTCTGTTGTACCTCGGCAGGCTACAGAACTGAATCTCCATAGAGAAAGGTTTTAATTAGGCTTTTTTTTCCGCTTGCTGTTTTTCACCCCAAAACAAAACAAAACAAAACCAAAAAAGGCTCATTTGTTTGTCCTGTACAAGTTTCTGCCACATTTAAGTTAAAATGACTGTTTGTGCAGGTTGAGAAACAATGCTTACCACAAACAATGACTGCATGGAACAAGAGTGTTTATGAAGGACTGATTTATTATATTTCAGATATAATAATGGCTAATTAGGACTGAAAATGCCCAGTTCATGTCAGAGGATAACAAACTAACTGTTCTAAAATCAGAAACTCTTTTCAGATGGCCCGACATAGGCTACACTATAGGTTAAAACATTCAGATAAAAAGAGTCTGCATGCAGCAAATTGCTTGTTCAATAATAACGCTATAAATTAAATTCACATAAGTGTCCGTACATAGATTATGCAACGCACGTCTAGCCTATTTCCAGACTTTCAAGCCCAGTAATTTACCACTTCATACTCATTTAATTTCACCAGCTGTAGAAATTCCAGCCTTAAAAGTATATTCAAGAACCTTGGAAATCATTTAAGAGTTAAATAAAAACCAACCGGAATGAAGTAATTTCATAAACAAATTTGTACTGTAATGATTAAGTTCTTCTGGATGGCCAATTCTGATTATACAGGATGTTGTGCATGTTCAATAAGCAAGGTGCACAGCTCTATACCAGATGAGTGTGCAAGTCTTACCAAGCAGGGATGTGGAGTCTTTGCCAAGTGCAGCGGCCATCGCTGGATCTACAGAAGGCTGGCCGTCTGCTGCAGGCAGCTCGGGTCTTGTGTAATCTCGACTCTTATCGTTGTTGTACTTCACGTTTAAGTTGACCAGCTTGGAGAAGTCGATACGCAGCGTGCAGCACGAGTTATAGATGTTCTGTCCATCCAAAGACTAGAGACAATGATAAAGAGGTGTTCGAGCATGTTAAATCTTGAAGCGAGCTAGTTAACTGTGCATTGAAGGAGCAAAATACTTTCATTATGTTCCTGTAATGTCTTAAGTAAAGCATTATACTCTTATAATATAATCATTGCTCAATATTGAAAATACTGACCCCTGTGCGCGCAGCTTTATTAAATGTGCAAGTCTGTAGCACAGAGACTTAATTCCTCAGCCTCACCTCAGTCAATCTGTTCCTTTTTTACAGTTCTTTGTGTTTGTGTGTGTGTGTGTGTGTGTGTATCTGTATTGCTGAAGGTAAATGTGATTACACTTTTGGATCCTTCTCTGAACTGAATGCCTAGCTCGTTTATGTTTGTTTTCCATCACCATCCAATATCCAAGCGAGTATTTCTTTGTTTTTGTATCATCATTATGCATTTAACCATAAAACAAAACCCTCGTGTGTGACCACGATAATGAAGTAAAACATGCTTCAATTAACACATTTGCACTTATTCTGTTGACTTATAGAATCATTCCCCCCTCAGGTTTCATTCAGTCACTTCGAGCTTTTCGTTCATAAGTTTGGATTTTCACTAAGTGTCTCTACAAGAGACGTGCCAACTAGAAAAATCCAGGCAGGCAGAGAAATTCTGAGATGGAAACGGTACTTTACCCCAACACTTAGCATACGCTGGAGGATAAGATGGCAATTCTTGTCCAGATGTGCTCAAAGCAACAGTAACAAAAAAGTCCGGTGTGGCAGCTACGTATTAATAAGCAGCTCCTCCATTTGTTTATCAAACAAAGACCACACAGTCCCACCCACTTGGTTAATATCGCCTCAAGTCCATTTGTTTCCAACATTCATCTAAGTTGGCAGGAAGTAAAAGTAACCGCTACGCGAAAAACAAATGCGCCTTTCATGTCCTGCATCCCTTAGCTTTCAGTGAATCAGCTTTCTTGCTGGGTGAATTATACTGTCGTTTAATCTGCCTGCACTTTTAGCTGATGAGGCAGGAAAAAAAGTGCTGTTTTCAGGTGGACCCCAAATCGCCATAGTGAGGGGGTCACAAATCATACATTATTGTAAGTAAGCATAGGCCTGTCGGAGGTACCTATGCCTCAGTTAAAACATCCACTTGATTTTAAACAAGTGCAGGTTTTAATCTTCTTGCAGTTAAATTACGAATGGTCATTATTTTTAGGTGATGGAATTTTGAGGAATTCACAGAAGGATTGTGTTCGTCTTTCGGCTCACTCACCAGTTTGGCTTGTTGTGCATTTACAGGCTCGCTGAATTGCAGCAGCGCTTGGAACTGATTATTTTTGGTGAATGTGATTATCTTCATCACTGTCCCAAACTTGGAGAAGATCTAAAAGAGAAAAGATGCACAAGTAAAGCCTCAGTGTTTTGTTTTTCCTGCCGTAGATATACTGAAAGTATTTAATTATTTATTTAAAACACTAATTGGAGGTGTGTGGAAAAACTCTGACCTGCTGCAGGACGTCCAGTGTTACCGGGTAGAACATGTTATCGATGATAATGCGCAAAACCGGACTTGGCGGCGGTATTAACACGCTCTCTCCTGCCGAATCTGAGCTCGGAGAACCTCCCTCCTGTACGGCGCACACTGCCTGCAGAACGGCCTGGGCACGCTGACCACATGGAGAGGACAAAAAAAAAAAAAAAAAAAAAGGCCAACAATGCAGAAAATAAATCAAATTCAAGCTCATACCATTATTCTCACACACAGGAAACAAAGAGGCAGGCTGTAAAAAGATCAAATGAAAGGCTTAGCTTTCAGCCCCTTCTGCACTCCACAGTTGAAAAAATTTTATGTAATCATGCAAAATACAAACATAAGATGCTATAAACAGACAGCCTACTGGATACTTGATATCCATCCTGTGCATTTTTCATGTCTTCAACTGAATTGTCGCTACTCCTTATGGTACATTTGTAACCACTGATTCACACCAAAAGACATCAGTTATCTGTTTTAAATTAAACCAGTTCCTTTCCCCCCTGATATTTTACTACCTTACATTTGTTATTACAGTAACATCAGACATATATTTATTTGAACTTTATATATTGCCTTGTGGTTTATTTAAACATGTATTAGACTTCCTAGTTGTGAATAGTTGTCTCAAGAATGAACAAAGGACTTGTGTGTTAGTTGTTTTTTTTTTATTATTTAATTAATTATACATACATATATACACACACACACATACATATATATATATATATATATATATATGTGTGTGTGTGTATATGTGTATATGTGTGTGTGTGTGTATATATATATATAAATAAAAAAACTTTAATTCAGCAGCACTATGTTAAGCAGTGCTCAGACTAAATTAAATATAATTTGCCTCACAATAATAGGACTATTTAAAGCAGTGGTGCATAGACAGCTCTGTTCCTGGAGGAGTCCAGACTCCAGTATAGGCTAGGGACGATTGACGATCGATTCCAACCAGCTCAATGGCTATCAAGCCAGACGATTTAAATGTCTGTAGGAAAACGTGATGTCTACAGCTATAAGATCAACAAAAATAAAGCGTGTTGTATCCTGTCCTATAGGTTTCCTTTTTGCCTATTTTGTGTCCTATATGGAGCTTAATAACCTGCTGTCTGACTTCAGAGTAAAGCAACAAAACATCTTTCTCTGATATATCTTAGCTTCCCATGTCTGTACTGCCAAACAGATAAAGCTGTGAATATCTTCCCATGCAAAACATGAAGAGAGGTTAAAATTTGTTAAAAAATTGGCAGAAAATGTTAATTAACAGGGCAACTCCAATGTATAAGTCCCTCCAGGATTTTGCGATCGCAGAAATGGACACAAAATCAAGCAAACGCCACAATATTCGGAGGAGCTTGCAATTTTTAGCAAAATTACTGCAGATTTGGGCTGAGACGCGTCATGTGAAGTCGTCACGTCGTCGCATTCGGTCAAAACCCTCTTCGATTCTTGTGCGTCAAACGAGTACAGCTTAAAAGGGTCTCATTTACCAACAAACATCACTGTGAAAGACCGCGCAAAACAATTTCGCCAATTCAAGTAGTTTTCCACCAAAAACAAAAAAAAGTGCAAAATACTCTGCACATTTTGAAAAATACGTAAAAAAAAAAAAATCAAGCATTTTTGGCCGCAACAATCACACACAAAAAAACTTATCTACATTTATACATTTGCATTCACAGCATTTGGCAGAAATCCTTACACTTATCTCATTATATAACTAAGCAGTTGGCAACTTGGCAGTTCTGGGAATTTTACTCATGGCCCTCCAATCAGAAGTCCAATGTCTTCAAACACTGAGCTACAAGAATTCAATAAGTATCTTCGCTGCTATTCACCACAGATTACATGCATGTGTAGTTTTATAAACTGGTTAGTTTGATCAAGGGTTTATATATGTGTGTGTGTGGTGTGTGTGTGTGTGTGTACACCCTTGGTTTAAAATGTGCACGTTGGCAGCCACAGCAGCCCTAAGGCTGGTGGTATACTTTAAACGATGCAAGAGCTAAACAAAAAGAACCTCTGCAGTACATGCAGCATTCAATATACTTAAAAAGAGCACGGTCTTTCTAGAAGGCTCTGTACTGTTAGGGGGCACGGAGTGGCTTTGAGAGAGCTGTGAGCTGAGCAGACTTCAGAACAGCGCAGTGTTGCCAGGTCAGTTTTGCTGCAGACTGCAGGAGAAGTGCTGCCAAAGGAAGCTATATTTAATACTGCTCCTTTAAAGTGTATTGCATGACGTTACTTTTAACTATTACAGTGCATTTTGCAATAGTAGTCGTGGTGTTAACCTTTAACAAAGCGTCATACAGGGTTTGAAAGAGATGGCGACGGCAGCGAGGCACAAATGCCACAGAGTGGATTGCTGGTTACTTTACAAAAGACAGAAAAGGAATTAGGATATTCGAGTTCTCCTTGAACATGTTTTCTGCTGTTGCTTCCCACAAGAAAATGTGCAAACAGAGGACACGCATACCAAACTGCAAGCAATCGAGGGTTATATAGATTGCAGATAGGAGGAGGTCTCAGAAGAACAAGATGAAACCACTCAAAAGACTTCTCGAAATTAATTTGAATTGTACTACCAGTTTAAGAGCTCAAGATTACCATTTGCTTAAAATAAGGAAACACCAATCAATGCTGGGTATTAGCAGGGTGAAAGGAAATGGAAGAACCATTTTCAAGCCTGACTAAGTTAAATACAAGTGGCATGCATCTGGTTTCAAAGTGTTTTCACCCTCATGTGAGTGGGAGGTCAGGAACAAAAAAAAAAGATCATGAGATGAAGAAAAGGAACGTGGTCAGTGTGAGCAAAACTTAATTAGCAGTTCTTCCGTTCTGTGGGATTTTTCCCAGAAAACAAAAAAGAAGAAGAAAAACAATCACATCTCATTCTAATCATCATACCTTTCAAGTAAGCTCTTTTTCCACAGAGTCATTATATTTGCATCTGACCACTGCTGGCTTGTAATAGCCTAAGCGAGAAGGTTATGAGTTGAAACAGAAGTCAATTGGTTTGATTGGTAAAAAAAAAAAAAGCCTCAGTGTCTACGTTACTTATTTGTTTTATCTTGGGAGGAACTACAAAATATTTTGGGTGGATTTTTTTTATTTTTTACTAATGGGCATTGTCAGTGGAGTGTGCAAGCAAAGAAAAAAAAAACCCAAAAGTCCTGCATACAGTTGTATTAAAATTCCCAGAATTCAAACCGTACGTTCTTTTGAAACTAAAAGTTTGGATCTCAGATTGGTGGATAAGAAGCATATTGAATTGACTGGTTTACGAACCTGATTGAGCGCACTGTCCGTTTTGAGCTCTTTATGGTTCGAGTACTGGATACACACAGGAACATTTCGCACTTGAGGGGTGACTGCTGTGTAGTAGTTCACCATGGTGATCGCGGCTTCCTCCGTCCCGAGCTCCAAAAACGCCTGGTGGAGAGGATCGATATTTAATATCAAATACGGTGAGCAAAAGCACTGAGACGTCAAATCGACTCTACAGACAGACTCGTTTGGACTTTCAGTAGGCAGGTCATGATTTCAAAATATTGGAACGCCGAATTGAAGCTTCGTTAATAACTTCCGAGTTGCAGATAAAGTGAAACACACAGTGACTTTTAAAATAAATAGCACTATTATTCGCAAACGACGACACAACAATAAATAACATTATTCCAAGCTATTTAATCACCTCGTTATAACATACAACAATATAAACAACTGCCAAGAAATCCTTGTAAAGAAATAAATAAAACTATTCTTAAAAAATAAAATAGATAAAAAGAAGAAGAAATTCTGTCCTCACACCTGATTTTTGCCTTTCAGCATCAGGATATTGGTGACTTTCCCAAAGGGTAGGCCCAAGGCAATGACTTCTGTCTCAGAAACCTCGTTCGGGAGTTTTCGGATGTGAATGACCCTCGAGGGCGGGTTTTCCATGCTGTCCTCCACTCGCAGTTTTTTGCTGTCACTTCCATTAGCTGTGAATTACACCACAAATCCAGATCAGTCATCACTCGGCATTAAAGCCAAGACTTCGGTAAATGACGAGCTCTATCCACACGTTACAGTACGTAACTTCTAGACTTCTGGCCTTCAGACATTTTAACAGAGTGGTGTGTCAGTGTTTATGTCTTTACTTATTAACAATCCAGCACCTCTGGAAACGCCGTCTAGTGAATGTCATTTTTAAATATTCTGAAAAGTACAGAAGATATGCGGCAAGTACAAGAACAACGCCACACATGCTGCCACAGCTCCTGCGCGCAAAATCAGGCATAAACCCGTGTCCTCTGTGTTGCGTCGGGCCGTCTATATGTTTCCTAGAACAACACGACACGTCCCACGAGACTCTTAAGTGAGTGCGAGGACAGCGTTTTCTCACTTATCACACACGTACGTAAACATGATGCCACAACAAAATATTCAAATATGTTTTACAAATAAAATAACTCAGGGTGGTCAAAGCGTGGGGTCGCAGAAACAAAACAAAACATTAACCAAAACACTTGTACAGAGCCCCTGTATTAAACCCACTGTTACTCTGTCATTTTTCCCCCCACACTTACCCTTAACTGAAGTGTTTGGACTGCTGTAAAGACCGCCAGAAAGCAAATCATCTGAACTTCTCTGAGGAGGGGGACAAAAAGAAATTAAATAATCACGAGGCCGACTTTAAAGAAACATTCGTTAAACCCCAACCCATTAACCTTGCAAAACGTACCTTTACGTTCTCACTGAAATAAAGTGCGAGCCACAAAAAACGACAGTCGCTTACCTTTACGCCAACCGCAACATCACTAGCGATGCTGAAGAGAAAACAGGGGGGAAAGATTAGTACACACACAGATTTTATTTATTTATATTTATATATATATTTTTTTTTCATCATGATTGTCTGTTTGTTCGTCCATGCGTTACGACAGCATCGTTCAGTAAAACAGGAGACCAGAATCAAACGTTGAACTATAACGAACAAACAACCCTGATAAGATGAATTAACTGATTACGTTCCCCATCAGTTTCACAAATGAACTTACTGACCAGTTAAAGGTTCGGGCTGGAAGATCAATGCATTGGTTACGTTTAAGTCAGGGTTAGGTTGAAATCCAAAACAGCTTTCAGCTCACCACCCACACCCACACATCTGAATAGGAGCACGGGCTCTTGATCTGTACATATGAATGAGCAGAGCAGGTGTCCCTATTAAAGTGGCCGGGGAGTGTATCTATGGATTGAAGCATCCTTGTGTGTCTTATGACACTCAGAATACTAAGCCACCCTGGTGTCTAGGTTCAAACTCATTGGAATACATCCTTCAGTAATATGTCAGGATGTTCCAGCACATTTCAGATCTTCAGCCCGAGGCATGTTCCGAACAAAGAACTCCGTTCAGCTGGAGGGAATCTCCATCAGGTCTAAGAACACTTGTCTGGCAGGCTCCTCTCTGGTCTAATCGAACGGATGGAGCTGAAGGGTGTGACACATCAGGACGACACGCGTGGATTGTGCACGCGTCTTAGAAAGTAAACACGGCTATGGCTGCAATCCGAAAACCAAAGTACAACGCGGCTAAGCGCTAGCAAAGACTAGCTAACAGCGCGAGCTGGGCTAAGCTAAGCTAAGACTAGCACGTGTTTCATGTAACTTCTTTCTTTTTTTAACCAAGATGAAAGCACCGAAACGGTTTAGCTTTCGTCCTCGCACGACGGTACACACTCACCCGTCCATTGTTGGAAAGAGAGTCTGTTTTCCACCTTTAAACCGAACCGCTGGTGAGCTTCTACGCAAAATGGTGGCGAGGCTGCACTGTAGTGTGTGTGTATACAGAGATACGGGTTGCCAGGTCTGAGAAGAAATCCGCGCTTTTGAACCATACACCAGGGGTTCAGAAACTTTTCCAGGGCAAGGCCTCACAGATGGCATTAACATTTGACCGAGGTCCCGCCTTTTACAAGATGTCTTTAAAACACATTAAAAATACAGACTTCTGAATATATCCTCCTTTTTTAATATTATTATTATTATTAATTACCTCTTTCATCTTTACATTACATTACATTAGGAATTGATATTGTGTGTGTGTGGGGGGAGTGTCAGAGTGAGAATCATGTATTTATTTTTCACACCAAATTGTTGAGGCCCCCCGGGCGCCCCCTGGCGGCCCCCATGGGGGCCATGGCCCCCCCTTTGAAAACCACTGCCTTAGACTAAATCGATGCCTTGTTGTTCCATCCATCCATTTATTATATCGCTTATACTTCATGGTCGCATGAAGCCTATCCCTGGAGCCTATCCCGGAATTGCATGTGCAAACCAACCCCCCACCCACACACGCACACACACACACACACACACACACACACACACACACACACACACACACAGGGCAGTGGCAGGAATCAAACCCCCAAACCCGGAGGTGTGAGGCGAAAGTTCTAACCACTAATCCTGCCTTGTTGTTGTTTTTTTAATATATGTAATATATAATATATTAATTACATGTATTTTTATGAAATATATATGAATTATTATTATTATTATTATTATTATTATTATTATTAACACCAATTGAGATGGCACACCTCTTTCTCAACATAAGCCCTAAAACATTACTTAAGAATTATTACAATAATTCTTATATTATTTACTATGACAATAAAAATTAACAATTTATGATATCTTTTTTGAATATTATATGTTTTTTTTTTCTTTTTAAAAAATATCTCAATATAAAGGATGTAACCAAATACAAATATGTGCTAAACAAGTACAGGCATGTACTTGTTATATTTTGGCTTTTCTTTAAAAAAAAATGTAAAGAGAGGTTGCCATAAGGTGCACATGGCATCTGGTTGAAACTAGTTGTGCACACTGAGATGCAACTAACTGCCTGATCAGGGTTAAGGTGATTTAAATTAGGCTGCTGCTTTGTTTATATATTTTTTTTCTTGTTTCATTTTTATTGAACATTACTGCTGAACATTTCTACAGAACATTTCTACAATTTTTGCTAAACCAGTTCTGCTAAACATTTCTGCTATACATTTCTGCATAACATTTCTTTTTTATTAAACATTTCTGATGAACATTTCTGTTGAACTGCTAAGGCTATCTAAATTGCCTTTTCTGTTCTGTCCTCCCCACCATTTCCCAAAAATACAAAATTAGCAACAGCAGAAAATATTCACAGATTTTTTTCTTTTTATACAAAGAAAAACAAAATTGAACCCACAACCCACCCCTCCGGCTCATCATGGCTACCCATTAACTGTCGCTGGTTATAGAGATATTATAAAATTCAACATCAGGCGCCAACCTTTAAGTGGGTAGTGTCTGTAACTCCATAAAGTAGGCAATAAAGGGATGCCATTTATGAAAAAATTTATCTGTACATCCATTCATTGTATATCTTATTTTCTCGAGTTTCAGGAAAAACATCACATCCTTTATCTACTGGGAGATAGATGGGTATTTAGCAGACTTCCAATGTAACAGTAGGGAACGTCTTGCTATAAGGGATGTGAAAGCAATAACATCCTTTTGTATCGAGCTCAAAGGAATTGAAGCTTGAGGAATCCCAAATATCGCAATCAATGGACAAGGCTTTAAATCTACCCTGAGAATAGTGGACATGATGGTAAAAAAGCCAGACCAAAAACCATGGAGTTCAGGGCAGAAGAAAAACATATGGCCAAGATGACAGGGAGAGCCATGGCATTTATCGCACTTGTCCTCAAGAGCCGTATACATCACAGACAATCTCGACTTGGACAAATGGACTCTATTTAAAACTTTGAACTGTATAAGTCCAAGACGATCACAAGAAGTGGTAGTCTGTACCCTCCCTATAGCATGTTCCCAACACTCCTCACTTATTTGTACTCCTAATTCCGTTTCCCACGCATTCCTAATTTTATTACTTGACCCACCTTGCGTCAAAATAAAATCATAAATCTTAGAAATCAGCTTTGTTTATATTTTTTGAAATTTTAACCAATGAAATTCTTTAGGAACCACTGTGGGAAGGCACAAACAAAAATAATAACTGCCCAAGCGGAATTAAAATAAATAAATATATCAATAAATAAAATTACAACCTGGAGGGATGTAGCTGAGGTTGAGGAACTGTCAAAGCCATAATTCAGACTATGCCGACAGTGCTGACATTTTTACATCAAATGTTTTTTCAGTGTTTTCCAGAATTAGTTGTATCGTTCATAATTATTTATAGTCATTTTAAAAGAAAGAAAGAAAGAAAGAAAGAAAAACTTCAGTTCCCTTTCACAGGGAACTCCGATGTTGCATTTAGCATAACACCACAACGTCTCGTTCTTTTCTCAGGGAACAGGGTTACATGTGTAACCCTGACGTTTTAGGCCTTGCACTCTTCAAGTTTACATACGAATACAGGTACAGATATGTATATTTGAAGCACTAAACATAAAGATACAGCTAGTGTCATTGTGCTATAATCCTACATAATACATTCTGCAGTGATAGTCATGGTATGTCAACTTGCTTATTTTCATGGGAAAAACACAGACCTGGCAACACTGACATAGACCCTGTGTCATGAAAGAAGGCTGTTGTGGCAGTTACACAAAGGTACTGATGAATAGCCCAAAGCTGTTAAGCTTAGCATCTGTTTTCACAGCAGCAGTATACTACATCCATGTCCATGTCACTGCTGTGCTGAGAACGATCCACCACACAAATAGAGGTCAGCTGTGGTCTCTTTCCATTGACGGAGAGACCACAGGAAGGGCTACAGAAAGTCACCTATAGTCAAAAGACAACAACAATGAGTTCAGATGCCAGTTGTACCTAATAAACTGTTAACTTGTAGGATAGACGCTGTAAGTATCTAGTGTACAGTTGTACATTGTTTAGATATATGATTGTTCATCATTGTTAAGCAACCTTTAGCTTAGGCAGAAAAAGCAGGTTCATGCTGGAGACTCCTTCCAAAAACACAGAATAAGCCTCTTCTCACAGAAAACCTCACCATATCAACTACACACATTTTTGTAAAAGTATGTTTAGGTGGAGGCGCACGGTGGCTTAGTGGTTAGCACGTTCGCCTCACGGGTCCGGGGTTCGAGTCCCGCCAGGACCGTGTGTGTGGAGTTTGCATGTTCTCCCCGTGCTGTGGGGGTTTGCTCCGGTTTCCTCCCCCAGTCCAAAGACATGTATGGTAGGCTGATTGGCGTGTCTAAAGTGTCCATGTATGAATGGGTGTGTGAATGTGTGTGTGATTGTGCCCTGCGATGGACTGGCACCCTGTCCAGGGTGTACCCCGCCTTGTGCCCGATGATTCCTGGGATAGGCTTCAGGTTCCCCATGACCCTGAAGAAGGAATAAGCGGTAGAAGATGGATGGATGTTTAGGTGGAGTGTCCAAAATACAAACCATTTTGTAAGTTGTTACCATAGAAACAGTAATGCATTAGGACGGGGGCATTTATATAAACCTGATTTCCCTTGCCTTGCTGTTACGGATAAATAATCAACAACCTTCCTACCACTATATATAGATGGTATAAATCAATATACTGTCAGGAAATAATGAAGTGTTACCTCAATGCTAGGTGTAATTTATGCTAGGGAGACATGTCCTCACTGCTATTTGAAAGTGTAGCCTGTTAAAATCTCTTATATAATACCTTGCAACAGAAACCTTTCCAGACACTTTCTAAATCTGTCACTAAGACCATGTGGCACTATTCTTCACCAATAAGAGTAAATGCACTGACAGTAAATAAGAACAGTTCTGTTGTGTGTGTGTGAGAGGATAATGGAGATACAAACTGAATGCTGGCATTTTTTTCTCACTAGAGGTAAGAGCAGCGGGCAAGGGCTGCCTGATAATAGCTTATTAAGACAAATGTGTCTGTTGCCTACTTCCATCTTCTCAACTGGATTGTTGAGCACTCAGTCCACCAGCAGATCAACAACAAGAATAAAGGTTAGGATACTATGTCTTCTTCATAAGCTATAGTTATCATTGGTGATATTAATTAGACATGTTATGATTGTATATGAATTATTTCTTAATCATAGCTCACAGAAATAACTAGAAAACATAAAAGTTGAAATTAGTGCGACACTTTAGTCAGTGATGCTGGCACACCATTACATATGTATTATTTCATCATTCTATTTAGTCCACTAGTGTGAGATTGAGAACACAAACATACAGCGATCTCAGGGGCATATGAGGGTAAGGGAAATGTGTCAACATTATCAACTCCAAGTACTGACTCAGAAAAGGAAACATGTTCCCAGAAAAGAAAAGAAACATCATAATAATTCCTACAGTATTATATATTATAACACCAACTGTTTATGTAGGATTTTCTTCACATCTTCTTGGTTTCATCTGACTGCCGAAGCCATTTTCTGCAAAGAGCTTGCAAAGCATGTACAGGGTCTCACTGTCGAAAGGAATTGACCGAGAGAGGGATTAATTTATTTTTTCCAAATCATTAGATGTACCATGTAACATCATACAGCTTATCATCAGCAAGTGGAAAAAATGGAGCACCACAGTCACGTTACGAAGAACAGAACGTCCCTCCAATAGTTACAAAAGGACAAGACAAAAACTTACCAGGGAGGCTGCCAAAAGGCCTACAGCATCATTAAAGGACTTGCAAGAATATCTGGAAAATACTGATTACTCTCTGCAAATGACAACATTCTCTCGTATAATTCACGTCTGCTCTATGTGGTAGGGTGGCTAGCCGGAAGCTCTTTCTCACAAAAAACATTCAAAATGTGTTATAGTCAGATGAGACCAACTCCAAAAAGTATAACATTTTGATAATTCCAAAAAAATATGTTTGGCTGATCAACAAAAGAGCACTATACTCACAGTGAAGCATGATGGTGGCAGCATCATGCTCTAGGTCTGCTTTGTTCAGCCAGAACTGCAGGTTTTATTAAAGTGGAGGGAATCATGAATAGCTCAAATACCAGCTGATTTTACTGTAATACATCCAGGTAGTGTGCTAGTAAGCTGAAACGGAATTTCAAATTTCAGTATGAGAGTGACCCAAAGCATACATCCAAATCAACAAAGGAATGGCTTAACCAAATGTTATGCCCCCCCCCTTTTTTCCATTTAAAGCACACAGACATGGCAGCACTTGACAAAAACTTATGTATGATTGTGAAGAACTTTCCTAAAGACTTAACTAAAAGTCATTATCAGTCTAGATTATGTGGAGTGTCTGTCATACAAGTCCCGTGAATGAGCTTTTACTATAGAAATAATGACATACTAGTATGAGTGCATTTATGTACATTAAAATAAAATAAAATAAAAATGCATAAAAAAAAAACGTGTGAGTGGATTAATATAAACCAAATTCTGACTAATCAGATTTGAGAATTCAACAGCACTGTGGTTAAACAGGTATATTGTAAGACATCCAGCATGAAAATCCAAATTTAAAAGTAAAGCCGTATGAATATAAATAATGCTAACTACAAAATGTTATAATAATGGTTTAGAAATACCAGCACAATAAAATGTCATGGTGAAATGATAGGTTTAGGGCTGTTTTTGTTAGAATTAAAAGAAAAGCCCCTTGACTGAATTTCTGCTGTTTAACTCTTGGGCTGTTCAGTAGAGCAACACTCGATGGTCTTAAAACTCGAATTGAAATGCAGTCTGTCACGCATTAACCAATGGCTGAAGGTGCTAAAGCCATTTAGACCTTTTAGAAAAACACAGTAAAGAGACTCGGAGCACTCAATATGAAATCAAATGCTGTTCATCCAAGACTAACAGACTACTCACTGCTGATGCAGTGAATTACTATTCTAATTATTGTTCATTATTATATGATTATGTCCAGCAATTTACATCATTTTAAATCTCAGCACTCTTACTGCATTGCAGCAATTGCCTATTTGCCCCTAATCTTCAGAAAATATTATAAACAGATGAACATTACTGTATTTGTTCATTGTTTCATGCTTAATACAAACACATTCTGTTACACTTCATATATTTGTGCTTTATATTTACCCAGCAGTGCTTGTGTAGAAACCATGCAGTAGTTTTAACTTAATTAATTAAAGGAATGATTCAGACAAAAAAAAAAGAAGAAGAAAATGTTTGGTGCCCAATGTTTGCTTCGTAGTTACTAGTAAGTAATCGAAGTCTATGTCACTCAAAATCTTTTCCATTAATACATGTGCAGCTCTTCATACACTTCTGCAAAATGCTGTATATAGTTATGTGACAAATAAAAATTTTAAATACTTTTGTAAAATCCATATTTACAAATTTAAGTTCAAAGCAAATCTACATTATCATCCACATCACCTCCAGTTTACTTGTATAATTCTTCCTTCAAAATTTCCTTGAGGGGCAGAACAGTCATTAATAATTTCACTAATAAAAAAGTTATCCAAGATGGCTGCCCCGAAACATTGCAGCGTTCAGCTCAAGTTAGCTTCACAGTAAGTCCTACTGTGTCCTAAACCTCATCAGGATCTGTTTGAGATCACTGGAGAACTGAAGAGGATATCCTGTATGTGAAAACCATTCACATAGTGAAATTTTGACGTGTTCTGAAAACTACAGACTTTGCTGAAATGAAATACTATGTATATGAGTATATAGTTCACACTGCACCAACAGACAGGGTTTTGTCGGATCAGTGTGTTAACCCTGTCGGCGTCTGCTGGCGTGGATCAGCGTTTGTTTTCACCGACTAAACATGTTCAATCTGCGTTTGTCAGTCGTGAAATCTCTGAGCAGTCTGGTATGATTTTCCAACTAATTCTGATGTAATCTGACCTGGGCACTAACCTTTATCATGACGATCAAGAAAAATCCAGAGTCGAAAGCCCGTGCTCTAGGTGTTAGGTGTGCTAAATCGTTGCTGTGGGTACAATGGCAAATTTCTGGACGAATCAGAAAGAAGAGGATAAATGATACATAACTGTCTTATTTAAATAAAGTTGTTTAGATTGACCTCTGGTAATGATCGTCCACTCTTGTGTTTTGGTTTTAATCGGGATCATTCACTAACCATATGCATTCAAGTAAGAAGCAAAATCACAGCAAACGTTTAGAATTTACAATCGCATAAAAAAATTGTTCATAATGTATGATCTAATAATGGTCTTAGCTTACCACGTAGCCTACCTTAAGGTGTCTTTCTCAGAGTTGTTGAAACAGCTTGGTGGCAAAATGAACAAAATTTTGAAAGCTTTGCACATCCTCTGCCTGCAGTTCTCTGCATAAACCTAAGTAAGTGCCCTGTCTCTCATGTCACAACAGCCAAGGCTTCACCCACAGCCTCTTTCGTTTCACTTTTTTTTTCTTCGTCTTTTCAGGTGAAGAACCATACGTAAAGACCCTAGTAATAGTAAACTGTTGATTGCGGTAAAAGGATCACCCATTTTTAAACCTATCTGACTACTGTCTGTAAAATCGCTCTTTGTGTTTCCCAACAATCTAAATCCAACGGCCAGCGATTAAAATTTGGTGATTGTCGGTGTTGGCTGGCATTTGTTGGTGCAGTGTGAACTACGCTTAAGTCATCTATAGACAAACAGACTTCCTTTACAGCTGTGTTTGTTGAACTAGTTTTTGAAAAAACATGATCTTCACAGGTAGATAACAAGGCAAAGTTAGAATGTACTTGGTTTTCTAGAATGCTCCACAGACTGCCTCACATTTACAGAAGAAACCTTGGGTGAGCTAGACTTCCATTATTTGTTAGCAGAGAAAATGGCCCAGTGGTCAGTGAAACTATCAGGCCAACTGGGTCAGCGGTTGAAGAGGAGAGATAAAAAGGTGTGAGAGTGAGTGGTACAGCTACAGAGTGATAAATTGGTGTTATCAAGTAATCATGCCTGTATTCCACCATGCTAAATGTGAAAGGTTTGTAACAGTGAACAGATAGTAGTTATAGATGTAAACAGGAAAATATGAATAGTTTAATATTCCATCCATCTTCTACCGTTTACTCCTTTTAAGGGTCATGGGGGAAGCTGGAGCCAATCCCAGGGAGCATCAGGCCCAAGGCGGGGTACACCCTGGACCGGGTAGAGTTTAATATTAGTCAGAAATAATAAAGTTGATATTAAAATAATTGTTGATATTAAATGTACAATATATCGGTGTTACAGTGCTCTGAACATTTATTATCCAACCTACCAGCTAATCCAGTATGCAGTGTAGTCATGAAACCGGCTACAAACTGCTCCCTCTTTCTCCTGAGTGTTAGAACAAGCTATCTGCTGTCCATTACATTTTAGCTGCTGATTTAAAGGTGATAATATGTCCTTAAATCTTTCTTTATTTGTTCCCCAGAGTTCCATGGCCAATAAACCTGTGTGCTGAGCTGCATGTTAAGCAGCCTACAGTCCACAACACGACCTGCTTCCTTTCATAAACACACAGAGATAAATGTCTCACACTCTTATTTCTCTTTCCCCTTTCATTTTCTTTTTCTTTCTTTCTTTATTCTTTCTCTTTATTCTGTCTATTCTCCTTTTCTTTAATTTTCTTTTCTTGACTTTCTTCATTTTCCATTCTTCATCTTTCTTTCTTTCTTTCTTTCTTTCTTTCTTTCTTTCTTTCTTTCTTTCTTTCTTTCTTTCTTTCTTTCTTTCTTTCTTTCTTTCTTTCTTTCTTTCTTTTCTTTCTTTCCTCCATTTTTCCATGGTTTTCTTTTTTTATTTTATTTCTTGCTTGCTTTGTCTTTATTCTCATTGTCTATTCTCCCTTTCTTTTATATTGCTTTATTGCCATTCTTGAATTTTCCTTTCCCTACCTTGTTCTTTTTCCCTCTTTTCTCCCTTTTTCCGTCTTTCTTTCTTTCTTTCTTTCTTTCTTTCTTTCTTTGTCAGGTCTTCTCTCTTTCTTTAATTTTCTTTACTTTTTTTTCTTCTCTTTCCTTATGCTCACTGTAGAATTTCTATTTAGTCTACTTAGTGTTTAATAAAAACAGCTAAACTGATTTAAAAATAGTGGCTATTATTAAATGTTATCCAATTAAATATGTGTCAATCACAGTTCACAGTAAATCCTGCACCCACTTAAACTGTTTGCTGTTAAGTGGTCAGAGCAGCGCTACATCTCTTGTATGGGCAGGACAGTGACAGCTGTGTATCCAGAAGGAGGGTCTAAAAAACACCAGAGAGCCGTTGCCCTAAACGCATAAAACAAAATAAATGAACCTTCAGGATGCTGTATGGAACCTTAAATAAATGATTCAGACTATAGAATAGTTTTCTCTCTAGGATAGCTTTGCTTGAGGGTTAGTGGAATTGAAAAGCTGTCCATAGTTCCTACTGAAGTCAAAACCTGTCTGGTTCCTATCTGTTACACATAAAAATGTTTTAGTCAGGAAAAATAATAGGTAAATATTAGTGCTTATCACGACACTGTCCAGCATGTTCAACGAAGTGGCCTTTTAGGGTGACTACCTGTGATTTGAGACGTGTCTGCAGAAATGCCAGTGGTGTCACATTTTCACCTCACTTCCTTCAAATAAGAAGTCTCTCATCCTGTGGAAAGGGCATTTCCAACAGATATTATTACACTTTTTGTTGATACAGTGATTGAGTACTCAGAAAAATACAGAGAGAAAGAGTTAACACACTGATGTACGCATTTATTTATTTATTTATTACAAACTAAGTTTGTCATACATTACTTGTGTATGAATAGAAATGTACATTAGTTGCACGTTTTTGCAAAAGCAATTTCACTATTGTACAAGATGATGCACTAATATATACTATACCCACTTATATATGCTATACTATACTATAATATGCTGCTTTCTTTAATGACATACAAAGATTTTTCTGTAACATTAATTTTGGGATGGAAAACTGAAGTTTGGGAATCTAAAATGTTCTTCTACTGACTCGACAATGTAGAAATCATGAAATTAAAAATGTATAACAAAGTTTGTACTAAAAAAATATGGTACACAGTACATATATATATATATATATATATATATATGGGATATATACATACAGTATATAAATATATTTATATCACAATGAAGTCTGTTGTGAAGTCTGCTGAGGTCTGCTGCGAAAAAAAACCCCAAGTACGACAGTTCAAGTCTCCAGAAGAACAGTGTCTGGTTCTGCAAGATGCTGAATAAAACTTTCAGCTCACTTCCTTATGAAACTGCACTAATTCTACCTGAGACTACTTTCATTTATTACTGTTTACTGCTTTTCATGGTATTTTTTCAAACTGTAGAAACATTTCATTTCATTATTTCTGAAGGCATCTTCACTCTGCAGAATGTGCCTAAAACCTTTGCACAGTACTGTGTATATGTAAATAAATACGTGTTTAAAGAGTTTTATACAGTATTCACCATGATATCAGTCAATTCGGTCTCACCTTTTAATCATTTAATAAACCTATTTAAAAAGCCATATTTTGTCCATAAAGCAATACAGTGGCACTTTAGTATTTTTGAATATTACAAATACATAACCAAACAAATATACTAACTGGTTGATTTCTGCTAATATCTTCTAGGATTTGCTACCAAGATTGTTCAAGAAGAGACTTGAATCTACCCAATTTCCTTTACATGTGCATGCAATTTAAGACACGTCCACGTATATAGTGAATGCTCCAAGAATCCTTGTCCTTTCTGTGAATCACATTTATTTTAAACTAGTTACCTATATTTCACGCTACTGAGGGTATTTATCATTTGTGGCAGATGTGTGATGAAAAAGCTGAAAGATGCTTCTAT
>CM022759.1:26788786-26961286 GCA_012411365.1 Ameiurus melas
GGTTCTACATAGAGGAACAAATGGTAGAAACCCTTAAGGTGCTAGATGACAGGGATTTATTTATTTATTTATTATTATTCTAAGAATATAATAGTTATATATATATAATTTGTTCCTTAAGGGTTCTTTAGACGGGTAATAATTATATCTTTCTAAAATATGCACAAATTGTTTAAAAACACAAATTGCTCAAAATGTAGAAATAGTCATATTTTAAGAAATAACCTTAGTACTGAATCTTTGGCAAGAAAGTGTTGTGAAAATAAAAAATAAGAAACAATTAGGTTTCAATATGCAATAAGGGTCTGTGAAAGTTTATTATCTTCTGTATATCAGGGGAAGGGGTGGAGTCGGTAGGACATTTCTAACATGTGTGTTCAAATTAGAAATAGGAGCTTGTCCAAAAAAAGGAAACCCGTAGTTACAGATTTCTACATAGAGGGACAATAAGAAGCTTTACTGGATGCCAGTTTTGTCTTCTTTTTTTTTTTTTCCAGAGAAACAACCTGAAACAGGCTTTAAAGTGCTATATAGCACTTTCCAAGATTTAAGAGAGTTCCTCAAAGGTTCTTTGGATAGTTCTTGGCTTTCTAAATGTGTTCTACTTTCTTACAAGATAACATTCTGCTGTAGGATTAAGGTCTGTAAGAGACTTAAAGGTTCCCTTAGCTGGACAAAGAGTTTTAAATACAACCATTTTAACAGATTGCATCAATACCAAGAGCTTTTTTTTTTTTTTTGCTTAGTTTTAGGAAAATAATACAATTTAATGATATTGTCAAATTATAGTCTTAAATTTCCCTTCAGAATTCTGACATTCATTACTAATAGATATCCAAAACTGTGTTCTTACTGACTGAAATGAATGATAACACAGGTAACACATAGTGGAGTGTATTACTTGAGTCAATATGACATATTAGTCATTAAGAGATAACTATTCACACCATCTGTGTTAACATTTAAATGAAAAATCTGCACCTTCTTCCATCGTTCTGGGGTCCAGTTCCGATGCTCATGTGCCCATTGTGGGTACTTGGGGTAGTGTAAAGGGGTCACTTTTGGTAGATACTAACCACTGAATACTGGGAAATCTCCACAAGACCTGCAATTTTGGAGATGCTCTGACCCAGTTGTCTATCCATCACAATTTGGCCCTTGGCAAAGTTGCTCAGATCCTTACACTAGCCCATGTCTCCTGCTTCCAACACATCAACATAAAGAACTCACTGTTCACTTGCTGCCTAATATATCCCACCCCTTGACAGGTGCCACTATAACGAGATAATCAATGTTATCCACTACACCTGTCAGTGGTTTTAATGTTATGGCTAATGGGTCCATGTACTCTCTCTCTCTCTCTCTCTCTCTCTCTCTCTCTCTCTCTCTCTCTCTCTCTATATATATATATATATATATATATATATATATATATATATGTGTATATGTATGTATTTTTCTCATTTGTAAGTCGCATTGGATAAAAGCATCTGCTAAATTAATAAATGTAAATGTATGTAAATTTAAAAGAAAAATAATTTATCACAGTTTTATGTAATGTAAACTTTTTTAAGAAAGGTCAACCAAGTACAATTATGTATTTGTTTCTGATAATTGACGGAATAGAAAGAGTTAGGTAGTAGATGCAAAAGTGGACTTTTGGACCCTGCCGAATTGGGAACAGTGCTAATAGGGTGATTTAGCACAGCTTCATTATGGCGAGGCATGATTACACAAACATTTGGTGAGGTTACAATGAATGAAGATTCAGGTGACACTTGGCAGCCCCTGTTAGATTGTTTTCACCTGGACCTCTGGAGAAGGTGTCAGAGCAGGACTGTGTGGCTTCCTCTAACAGTGCTGAAACAACTCATTAAAAGAAGACAACATGATAGTGACTGGAGTCGAGGCAGTGCTCGGCTTCCCCAGAATGCAGAGCTGCGGGCATCATTAGCAGGGAGGCAGGGCAGTGTGAGGAAAGAGGGCAGTGTGTTGCAGGTGGGCTGGAGGACAACGGCCACTTCAGCTTGCCAGGCAAGTGCCATAATGAGCACATTCGACCCAGATTGTAGCCTTTTACACACACTCACTGACATGCATTAACACACAGTAAACACACACACACACACACACACACACACACACACACACACACTTTTCCTTAGTCTTCTTTAGTCAATAAGAAACATTATGAACATAAATGAAGGCACCTTTAATAATAACTATAGGTTCTATTCATTAGTGTGTAATGCATCACCGCATTGATGCAGTAATTTGTACAAAAGGAGCCACGACCAAGTATGGAGTGCATAAATTAACATACTTTTCAGAAGGTTGATATTCCTGTATTATAAATTCTTTATTCTAATATTTTGAAGTACTGGATTTTTGATTTCCATGAGCTGTAAGCTGAAATCATCAAGATTACAACAAAAAAAGGCTTTAAATATTTCACTTTATGTATAATGTATATGAAAGTTCCACTTTTTGAATTAAACTACGGGGGAAAAAATGAACTTTTCCACAATATTCTAATTTTTTGAGATGCACCTGTATATAAACATGGCAATCATGCTCTGACCTGCACCAAAACAACTGCAAGCGAACTCTGGAGCAGTTCGCTTGTGGTGAGAAAGCAATCTAAACCAATGGACCAAGGAACCAA
Organism: Ameiurus melas; assembly: GCA_012411365.1. Taxonomy (NCBI): domain Eukaryota; kingdom Metazoa; phylum Chordata; class Actinopteri; order Siluriformes; family Ictaluridae; genus Ameiurus; species Ameiurus melas. The sequence continues at coordinate 26,791,452 of CM022759.1, forward strand.
CCTGTATAGCATTGCTTAATGGGAACTGCGTTATGTAAATATCATATTTTATTTGATATTTGGTCTGACGAACTTATTACTGAACAACTTTCTAAAACGCAGAAAAACACTGAGGTTTTCAAAGTGTTTAGCGAGTGTCTCAATTAGATGGGCTTTAATTTCTCTGTGGAACATATAAATTAGATAAATTATAATAACTTCAGCTGAAAAGCTCCTGGAGCTGTTGTATATCCATTTGGCTGGATGACCACTAAGGGCCCAGAACATAAACAAGCAAACTCTGACCAATGAGAGGACAATTTACTCACATGTGATTTGCATTAACATATTTTGGTATGTTTTGAAATGTTGCCTTGTGAAAGCGAAAGTCCCCATTTTGCAACAAATCACAGATCTACAGGTCTGAAAATGCCCTAAGAAACACTTTTACAGAAATTTGTATTGCATTTGTTTTGACAGGTCCTTAGTCTTCATAATGCTGTATGCTTAAGATAGGCCATACTTGCAAAGGTGAAGTTATACAGATATATTGTGACACTTATAAACTCCTTTCTATTAGTAATGTGACTTCTGATGGCAGGTTTTTGCAATAGAATAAATTCACGGGTTTCACAGAAAGAGGCGTGAATACTTATGCAATCCCAACTTTTATTTATTATTATTATTATTATTATCCATCCATCTTCAACCGCTTATTCCTGCTTCAGGGTCGACGGGGAACCTGGAGCCTATCCCAGGAAGCATCAGGCACAAGGCGGGGTACACCCTGGACAGGGTGCCAGTCCATCGCAGGGCACAATTACATACACACTCACACACCCATTCATACACTACGGACAATTTACCAAGCTGCCAATCAACCTACCATGCATGTCTTTGGGACTGGGGGAGGAAACCGGAGTACCCGGAGGAAACCCCCGCAGCACGGGGAGAACATGCATGTAAAGCATTATGTAAAGCATTTGGCAAACTCTATTGATTTCAAAAAACTTTAATATGATGGGCTATTTTGTGTAGATTCATGACATACAACACTTCAAAATGTGCTCAAAAAACTTAAGAAAAAAAAACACTTCAAAATCTTGCATCATCGCTCTGCGGATGAGTGGAACCCACTCTAATTCAAAATTCATATGAATTTTAACAAGCAAGAAGAGTTTTATTCGATTCCAGGTGAAATCCCTAATCTCCCCTTAACATTTTGTAAGTTTACTCATGTTAATAGTAATAAAAATTCTATTGTGAGACCATGATAAAGACAGACTTGATGAGGTTTCTGTCTCCTGAGACCTGATGGACTTTATTCACAAACTGGGTGCTATCACTAAATAGAGAACAAACGTGACTAGTGTGTTAATAAAAGTAATTAAGCCTGGGTTGAATGGTGGCATCTGACAGAAATGGTCTCTGACTTAAAACCGGAATTTAAACAAAAAAAAAAAAAAAAAAAAAAAAAAAAAAAAAAAAAAAAAAAAAGAGAAAAAAAAAAAAAAAAAAAAATTAAATTATTTTTAGTAAAAAAAAAAAAAAAATAAATAAAAAAAAAAAAAAAAAAAAAAAAAAAAAAAAAAAAAAAAAAAAAAAAACAAAAAAAAAAAAAAAAAACAACAACACAAACAAAACTTCATGGATGCTTGATGTACTGATGACATTTATTTCACAGTGGAAAAGCCTGAATATTACTTAGGATGTTTATTTGTGACAATCAGCACCAGTTGAAGTAGGTGTGAATTAGCAGGGGTATATTTCAGATTAATACAGCTTTGTTTGCGATGAGCGATTATTGCAGAGGCAAGCAATTAAAGATTTTTTACCTTCCACTCGTTTCACTTCCTCTTGTTCAATCCTTTTCAATTGGCGGTAAGAGAGTTGAGAAAAGTGTCTGAGGGCAAAGGAAGAAGTTTATGTGATTCGGGGAATTAGTTTTAATAAGCCTGGAACAATTAAAGCCTCATCAACAACGCTGTAACATGGAGAGAAACACTGCATGTTTAGAACTGTAGCTTATCTGGAGTACTGTTCAGAATGGATACGGTATTAACTATTATGGTCGACAGAATGACATTTTTCAGGAAGTATAATATATTTTCTCTTCGGCGTTTAGCTGTTAACATCAGTGGGATCATAAGTGCAATCTTTGGCTGAGTATTTAATGGCAGTCCCAGGTGATCAGGGATTTCTGAAAATTTCTGTGCAGGACTGCCCATGTCTGGGCTAATGGCTAGTGCCCAGGAGGTTGGCAGAAGTGCATAATTAATAAATGAGACTGAATGCTCAGATCGGCTGCCTTTCGACTACATAATGGCCGTGTTTCCTTCCACCCAGAAGAATTGTGAAAGGTTTAACAGATGAGGAAATCTATACACCGCAAACCTGTGGACATGTCACAGTCATGTTGCATCATCGAACTGTCCAGAACACCTTTGTACATATGTAGGCAATAGCAGTGACGCTGAATGAATGGCTCCAAAATCTGGGTCAAAGGTCAATTGCTGCACAGACACTGATCTAAAGTGAAGGCCCATGAGAGATACCGCAGGTGCTTGTCACCTCTCATTTTCCACTCACTATTACTTCATGTACAAAACCCATAGAAGTACTTCTTTGGTTTCTGCTTCTTACATACATCATGTTTTTATAGTGTTATTTGGATTAAGAAACCATGATACTCTACAAAATTCTCAACTTTCCCTGGCTAGAGCGTCACACCCTGTGGTTTATTTGGAAATAAAAAATTTTACGTTTATATTCGTTACTGAAGTACAGTGTTATTCCCTTGATTGCTCTTCACATATCCCCATAAAATACTATTCACAGAGACAGGAAACACATGCTTACATAATAATATCTAATTACTGTGAAAACAGGTTTTGGTGTTCATAAAAAAGAAAGGAACATTAATTAAGAATTGAAATGTGCGCGTTCTTTGGAAATGTGGCTCCCGACTGTCCCAAATCTACTGCTACATTTATTCACGAAACCACTCAATTGTCCATTAACTCGAGTGAGTCAGTGAAGGCTGAGATCAAGAGCTTAGCGCAGAATCCCTATGGCATCTAAGGAGTAATCAACTGAAGTGAGCTTCCAGTCCTGAAATCACTTTACTGCCCACATGGAAGTGCTTGCTCTGCAGGCAGGTCGTGTCAGTTGTCTGGATCGTCTTGGTTTGGGGGGGTGTAAAGGCTCATGTTGGCCCTTATTGCTTTGCTTTAGGACACATCGGTCTACCACAGATAGGAGTGACGGATCCCAAAATAGAAACCAGTCCAGGAGAAGCTGCCAGCTGGGCAGGGAATAGGAGATGACAGCAGTCTTGCCTAGCAAGCAGAAACACTTTGACTCTCTGATGGCTTTAATGTCATTATTACTTTTCAAATGTGCTGTGCAAAATGCATCATCTGGCTTAGAAAGGCTACAGTGCCAGCAGTGATACAAGTGATAGCTTTGACAAGCAAGGCCAGCAAGGCAGATGGAGCAGCGTATAGGGTGGATTCACGATCGAATGGACTTGGAGGATGAAGCAGTGAAGAATAATTCATGTGTAAAATAGTGGTCACCAAACCTGTTCCTGGAGATCTACCTTCCTGATGACTTTCGCTCTGCCATAAACCTGACCATCTGACCATCTAATCATTAGAAGCCCTAAGAAGCTCTTGAACCAAAATAGGTGTGTTAGATTTTGGTTGGAGATTAAACCTGCAGGAAATGAAGAGGGTTGGTGACCACTGGTGTAAAGTGTCTTGTCAGTCAAACAAAGGCCTTTGTTTAAAGAACAAATCCGTAATAGCTTGCATATCAACATTTATAATCAATATGTCACCTTGAATTGTGCAAAATATCGACCTTTTTTGGTATGAAACCTCTCTCAGTGATATCTTGATCTATTTTTATTTTGATGAACAGTTTCCTACATTACCCACAATACCTACTGATTACCTGATAATAATGGTGCAATTAGGAATTCATCTCTAACCAAAGAGAACAATGCAGCGATACTGTAGTCCTGTCCAGCTCTCTCACCTTCTTCATCTGTACACTATGCTCAAACACATAAGCTTCCAAAGATGTCATATATGGTGCTAGCCAAGCCTCTGCTGTAACTCAGCACAACTGTGTTATTTACATGTATTGCATTCTGTAACCTGGAGTCCAACGTTTGCTTGGATTGTTGGATTTCACACTAATATGCCATTGACTGCCGCTGAAAATAAAATACACTCCTGTTCTTTTGTGTTTAGGACCTAACAGGGGAACCTGACTAATTCCCCCTATTAAACACAATTGTAATTGCACTAGCGATGTAGCCCAGTGATGGCAGCATCGCCCACGAATCCTAATTACCCACAATAATAATGAAAATACAGGATCACCTGAAAATAAGCACCAGAATCCCTAAAATCATTACAAATATTACAATATAAACATATTTAATGTGTTTCAGTGTGAACCTTTCTTTTAACTCTAAAAAAAAAAAAACTCAAATCTTTCTCACGTCACAGAAGACAAATAGATACTGTGGCCCTAAAGGCAATAAAAGGGAAAACAAATCAAAGCAGATGTTCACTACTTAGTAATGTACCAGTGTCCCAAATGAGACAGGATATTGTATAGCAATGCAAATGCAATTCATATAGTAGAATATTCTATGTATCATATCTTCATCAAAGTTATGAGCACTATCAACAAAAATCAAACCTCCAAAGCCATTCCTACAGATGGAGATCCTCCTGATAGCAGGTGTGCACAGGTGGGAATGGAAATAAAAATGATTGAGGGAATGGAGCAGCATTTTTTTGTTTTGTTTTTTGTTTTGTTTTTGCTTAAGGTTTACAAACACTGGTGATTTCTAATCAATTTTATTTCATTTTGTTATTTTCAGATCATAATGAGATGGACATCTTGTCTGTAATACTACAGACATGATGAATGCTGTGATGGTCATGCTTAGTGGTGGTCCCTGTCCACTGATGATGACAATAATAATGGAGTACAGAAATAAGGCACATGTACCAATCATTCATCAACTCGGTGTAATGTATTTTCATGTGTTTGTTCATATTTCATGGAGGAACTGAGGCAAACACATAATGTTTCAGGTTTCAATTTTAGCATTTTTTTTTCTTCACATGGACATTGTTTTACCAGTCCTAAATGTATATTTGAAATATTTAGACCATTGCAAATTAAATTATAGTTTATTTATAATGGTGACTTGGTGGTTAGCATATTCACTTTGCTCTCCAGGGTTGCAGGTATGAATCCCTTCTCTGCCCTGTGTGCAAAGAGTTGCATGTTCTCCCTGTGCTTCATGGCTTTCCTATGGTTTCCTCCCCCAGTCCAAAGACATGATTTGTATGCTGACTTTCCAAATTATCTACATTGTGTGAATGTGTGTGTGTGTGTGTGTGTGTGTTGATTGTGCCCTGCAATAGGTTAGCACCCAGTCCAAATGTGTCCCCTGCATTGTTACTCAAGTTTCCTGGGATAGGCTCCAGGCTCTCCTGCAACCCTGTGTAGGATAAGTGGATAAGAAAATGGATGGATAGTGTATCAAACATTTCATTGGTGTGCTGCAAAATCTGAATTTATTCACTTAACCAGAGCAATCAGAAAGAGAAAGCAAGAGATTCTTTACTTCTTTACAGATGTGGCATCCAATATTTAAATTCTGAACAAATGCCCTTCCTGTGTTCAATGCAATGACAAATTTCCATCGTGAAATAGTCTGGCATTGATATCAATCATTACCTGACATTACGATGTGGCAGCATCTTGTCCTTCAGGTTTCTTTATTATTCCTATATGTATGTAGGGTATTTATATGAGTTATATACACTATAATCTAGGTGTATTCTTATATCCGTTGTGTATATATTGTATGATAAAGAATACAGTTTGAAGTCTTTCCTCAGCTTGCTAGAAGGGGCTTTGCAAGTATTCATGGATAATCTGTAATACAGAGTAATCCTCTTTTGTGTGTCTTCATGCTAATCCATTAAAGCTTTAAATATAACATCAGGCCTTTTCCCTATAATTATAGAAATATAGAACATGACAAAACATTCAACATTCTGCATTTACATGAGTGACTTCCACGCTGGACTACGCATAATGCTATCTGTATTTTACTGAGACTGAGAAAGTGGTATGCTCCTAAATCCACTCTGACAGTCCATGAAAGTGGGATTTGCAGGCTAAGCCAAAACCTGAAGCCGGAACTCCAGAAAGCAAGACGAACATAGAAAGCACAAATCATGAGAATACCTCAGTTTCAATTTTCCTCCGTCTTAAGGAACGTATAGTATTATTTCCACAACACTCACATCACTGTGTGGTAGAGTCAGTGGGAGCGGCAGTAATAAGGCTGAGTGTACCAGGAGACAGTGGAGACGAAGGGCCACTAGCTGAGCTCTAGAGGTGGTGAGAGGAGTTAGTGAAGAAGCCGCTGCTCACCAAATGCCAGCTCTATGTCTTCCTCACCCTCACAATGAAGCCAAATCACAGGGAACGGACAGGTTGAACTCTTCACATTGTCTGTGAATTAAAATTTTTTTGTAAAAGTGAGGAGTTCTTGTATCACTACACTCTGGCTGGATTTTGTCTCTCGGAACAGTGTGTATGGTTTGTCTAGATAACCCTGTTGAGGCTGAAACACCCCTAGACTTTACCCTAGACTTAAAGGTGCAGTTTGCCAGTTTTTGGTATAATCATATAGTTCTAATCCATCCTTCCATTTTCTGTACTGCTTATCCTACACATGGTTGCAGGGGAGCGTACAATGCATGTCTTTCGATTGGTGGAGGAAACTGTAGTTCCCAGAGGAAACACGCAAAGCACGGAAAGAACATGCAAAGTCCACGCACACAGGCGGAAGCGGGAATTGAACACCCAACAGCAGAAGTGTTTTCTGATTTTGAAATTAGATATCTGGCCAGCTTTACCCCTCTTCACTGGAAGTCAATCCATGAATCAAACTAAGCTTCAGCTAATGGGGTGGGATTACTTGGGGGTATGAGAAAGCCTGTCAGTGTTTTTATTATTATTATTATTATTATTATTATTATTATTATTATTATTATTATTATTTCTTGCATTGCACTTGCCAAGTAGCAGAGGGCTTCAAATGAATGTTTTAGAAAAAAAAAAGGAAAAAAAGAATAAATCAACTTTATAGACATTCTACTTCCATCACATGTACTCACTCAGACATGCTTGGTGACCAGTTCTTCCTTCTTCAGTTTTGTGGTGGTGCTCCGAGACTAACAGACAATTAAGGAGTGCTTATGATCAATTTGCATCATGTAAAACTGCTCAATGAAGTCATCACATGCTCATCATAAACCATTTCATGTGCTCAGATTAGTCTGAGCGGTTTCTGCAGCTGGATCACACATTGGATGCATATTGTGCCTTGTGATAAATTCACTGTAACATACACCCTCTTGTGGCTAATTGCTTTCTATAATATGCAGACAAAAACAATATGATAAACTCTAGTGTCCAATAAATAATTAAATTTATTATTAATAATATTCACAAGAATTCATTCTTCTCCATGTGATGTAGTTGGTTAACACTAAGCCTTGGTTGCTAAGCAACATAACAGACATACGATTAGGGCATTATATGGACAGAACAATCATAACGGATTTATTGATTTGAACTCTGGTACATTAATACAAAACTCAGTTATTATGATGCAGTTGTAAGTGTGTGTGTATCTAGGATTTTCTATCAATAGCTTCGATTGTGGCTCAGCCAATCAGATTTTAGGGCTGAAACGATCCACTTAAGAATGCACAGATAAACTGTAGTGGTGTAGTGGTGGCCATTTTTATACTAAAATCATTTAATTTAATTAACATATTCGATATTGTAAATACCTACCATAATGCATAGCATAATGTTTCCACCTCCATGTTTGACGGTGAGGATGGTGTTCTTGGGGTCATAGGCAGCATTCCTCCTCCTCCAAACACGGCAAGTTGAGTTGATGTCAAAGAGCTCCATTTTGGTCTCATCAGACCACCAGAGGACAACTGTGTGAAAGTGTTGTGGTCAGATGAAACCAAAATGGAGCTCTTTGGCATCAACTCAACTCGCCGTGTTTGGAGGAGGAGGAATGCTGCCTATGACCCCAAGAACACCATCCCCACCATCAAACATGGAGGTGGAAACATTATGCTTTCGGGGTGTTTTTCTGCTAAGGGGACAGGACAACTTCACCACATCAAAGGGACGATGGACAGGGACATGTACCGTCAAATCTTGGGTGAGAAGATTCCCTCAGCCAGGGCATTAAAAATTAAAAGTAATTACTAAGTCATTACCAAGTACTAAGTCATGTTTTGCAGAGGGGTCAAATACTTATTTCCCTCATTAAAATGCAAATCAACTTATAACATTTTTGACATGCGTTTTCTGGATTTTCTTGTTGTTATTCTGTCTCTCACTGTTCAAATAAACCTACCATTAAAATTATAGACTGATCATTTCTTTGTTAGTGGACAAACTTACAAAATCAGCAGGGGATCAAATACTTTTTTCTCCCACTGTATCACATAGGCAGCAAGAGAGAGTGTAGAGTATTGAAAACACATGGCATATGCTAATTATCCTGTAGTGGTTTAAAATGGTGTACATTGTGATCACAATGCAAGCAGGGACTCTGGCAGGTTTAGCTATGACAGCTATGACAATTAATAATAGAAAGCCATTTGCTAAACAGCTCTATACTCCTTTTACTGGTCACATGGCTCTTGATGACACCAGCACAATCTTTTCAGAGTCATACCAGCGTCACCTCTCCTGACTTATTGACACTATTTTCAGACACGCGTTTACATAGAGGGACTAAATGGCTTGAAATAAGCACTTGAAAGATCTGACATCCACGGAAACGCATGTCTTAATAATCTCTCTCTCAGACAAACAGCTCAGGATCGATATGTTTGTCTGGGCAGTGGAGAGGGAGAGGGAGAGGGAGAGGGAGAGGGAGAGGGAGAGAGAGAGAGAGAGAGAGAGAGAGAGAGAGAAAGAGACTGTATCAAATCTGGTGCTTTGGGCTGAGACAAGAAAAAGAACACACACACAGCTGTTTTTTGGTTTAACATGATTTCACACTAACATTTAAAATTTTTTATTTTTCAATTTGGATGACTGAATATGCATGTAAAGATACAAAGGCTAAAGTTTGGTTGGAGATTGTAAATTTCCTTATGGTTTGGATTCACTTTTCTTGCTCCATGATATTTCCATGATATGGCTGGCACTGAAAAAATATATTTAATCGTCTTAAATACTGTTGGGAAAGGCTTATCATAGAATTTTTTTTCTGAGACAAATGTGTTAATGCCCATGTATAAATTTAATGAAGCAAATGAAAGATCAAGATGCTTTTTAAACAAGTAGTGTTTATCTAAACAAGTAGATTTTACTCATCAACAAGTAGTTTTCATGTAAACCGTCCATAGGAGAAGCATCCAACATGTGTTTGGCCTATTGAGGAAGAAATATTGTCGTCTGCTGCTGCAGCTGATCCGTCTTAAGGTTTGACGTGCATTCTGGGATGCTTTTCAGCTCACCATGATAGTAAAGAGTGGTTATTTAGGTTATTGTGGCCTTCCTGTCACCTCAGAACAACCTACCATTCTCGACTAACATCAACATCAAATTTCCACCCATGGAACTGTCACTCACTGGACGTTTTTTTTTTTTTAAACAATTCTGTGTAAACTCCAGAGACTGTTGTGTCTAAAATTCCCATGAGATCAGCCTTTACGAAAATATTCAAACCAGCCCATCTGGCACCACCAACTATACCACTAGTCACTGAGATAATATTTTCTCTCATTCAGATTCTCTTGACATGTATCTGCATGATTTTCTTCTGCCATATGACTATCTGATTGGACAACTGTATGAAGGAGCAGGCATATATGTTTTTATTTCTATCCAGTGTTTAGATTAAGAAGGCTAAGATTCAAAATAGATTTCTTTTCCGTGTGAAATAGATTGTATTGATGTTGTTTTTGTTGTTATTATTAATTAATTTATATTTAATATCTCTAAAACTGTCTTACTTATGTCAGCTATACGTTCTCCTGAGACTCAGACTGTATTGTTATGTGCATTGTTACATTCTACTTGCTATTAACTCATAGCAACGGATAATTTTAGAAACTAAGTAATGCCTCAGGATGAGTAATATATGAAAACAAAGAAGGTTAATTTTTTTTTTTCTTACATTTCACATGTTTGCCATGAGTTAAGCTTAGTGCTTCTATGGGTAAGACTGTTATGTCTATATATCTTCTGATGCTTGAAGAAAAGCTCATGAATTGCTACAGGTATATTAAACCAATCCAAAAAATTTCTGACAGTTTTGGCGAAAAAAAACCCCTCTTTCACTGTTGAACCGTTAATTTCCGAGTACATGTTAACTGTGATGTTACGCTCTGTAGACGTTTCTCACAAACCGCTCCACCGGGAGCTCTGACAGCGGCTGTTCTTCAAGCTTTCCACGGGCGCTTTTTTTAATTTCTCCCTCACTGGCTCGCTCTTTCTCTTCGCCCTGCCGGCCTCCCACAGCTTGTTAAATCAAAACATGTCACTGCACTTGATTGCAACAGTCAAGATCTAATGTATGCCACCTGTGGGTGTGCTCCAAGGCCTGTAAATTATATTAAGCCTATAAAAAAAGATCAGCCATCGCAGACCTGTGATGAACTGAAATAATTATTGCTGGTCTCATTTTGACTGTAAACCTCATGAAAGACAAAAGATTCGAGGGGGAGAAAACGAGAATAAAACCTCCTCCAGTGCCCCAAGCGAGTAAACAATGTGATTCAGTGTGGCACTACATTGGTCTCCTGACAGGAAACAACATGTATACAATAAACAATATTTATAACTTTATGGCTGACCTAAGCATATAAACTTATATATACTTTATAACAATTGCACTGTCGGCAACAACCTATCTATAACCTAGGTATAGGTAATAGATTATATATGTAATGCTTTATTTCCAGCATTATAATATATATATATATATATATATATATATATATATATATATATATATATATATATATATATATATATATATATATATATATATATATATATGTATATATATATATGTATATATATATATGGGAGCAGGTGAACAGTCAGTTCTCAGCGACTCTGACAAGGGCCAAAGTGGCTAGTCGACTGGGTCAGAGCTTTTTTCAGGTCTGGTGGGTGTTCCCAGCATGCAGTGCTTTATATATCTTATTTGTTGAGATGCAGTACAGACCAAAATTCTTCATGAAAGAAAGTACTTTGTCTTATGGCATTAATTAGTCAGTAAATGTAGCAATCAGGCATTGAGCTCTCTGAATTCTGTACTGCTTTTATTTTTGGACATTGCTGATGTCAGTCTTGTAGAGTGTGTCTATGGCAGCATTCTGTGACTCTGTCACTACTGGTATATCTAACCATTCACTAGATGATAGGGGTCAACTCAACTAATTAACTCTCCAGCCACAGATTTCATTACCCATGATTCTGTGGGCTCCATCATTCCCATTCCCTTCTGAGTTCTGCCACGGTCTCCGAACAACCACATCAATAATTAATGAATATTTGTCTGAGGAGCAGGTAAGTGATGGACAGTTTATTGGATGCAGTTCTATTCATTTTATATGTAACAGTCCAGAATTAATTCTACTTGTTTACATTGTTCATAGACAAGCTGACAAGCTGGATGTGTTTACAATGTTACAATATTCTGCGAAATTGGATTGTCTTGATGTGCTTCTTTAGTTCCACTTTCTTTGGCAGTTTCATTTATATAAATATCTCACAAAATCTCATTAAAATCAGTTGCTTCAATGCCAACACCAACAGTAATGTTAAAACTCACATTTTGCTTTAAATGTATTTGTTCTTGGTTTATACTTTTCTTAATTAAGTTTACCTTTTTTCTGCAAGGTGATTCAAAATTGATATATGCAACCATTTATAGTAGGGATAATTGCATTTCTTTTTCACAGTGACAGAGGCACATACTGTTTAAATGTCATTATAAAAATTGAAACATTAACAGTGAAAATCCATCAAATGCTGAAGCGCAGGTGATATTCTTCATGCCACCAACGCAATCAGCAATTTGAGCATACACCTACGTTCAGATAGACATTTCTAAATATTCCTGTTTTATTCGAACACTGAGATTGATATTCATTATCTAATATCAAGTGGGAACAACATTATATATAGCTTACTTTTAACCTTAAAGGGCAATAGAGAAAAAGAAACATATCTGGAAAAGCAATTATTTTAAAATGGCTCTAGTATCAGTGAAGATAGGTTTGCAATTATCTTCTCATATTATTTCTCATATGCTTGCCAATGTGAGACAAGCCCTGAGTGGGGCCGCCAAACACATTAAAAGCATAGCTACTTGTTTAATAAATAGGATTGTAGGCTTCATGGCAGGCTTGAAACTGCCTAGCAATTAGCCAGCTACATAAGCTACAGCCTACTGAGGAACTAAATATTGACAGTGAGAGGTAAAAGACCCACCATTTGGATTGCCAAGTCACCAATTCCCTGCCAAGTGTGGTTCATGTTTTTTCATTGAGAAAATCTTCGTGCTCAGGAACAAACTATGAGCCTTTCAGCAGCCATTTTTATCTGAAGATCCTCAAGAGTTCGAGCCTTTTAAATTGGTCAATGCCCTGTGGCAGAATGAAATTTGTGGACTTGGTATGTTGCCAGAAGGTAGAGCTTGTGTGTCGTCTCCATTCATTCATTCTCAGTAACCAGTGGATCTAGAGCCTATCCTGGGAATACTCAGAACATCTCACATTCATTCAGACCTAGGGGCAATTTAGAGTAGCCAATCCACCTACTGTCATGTTTTTGTGAGGTCAGAGGAAACCACCTGGGAATGAACATGCAAAAGTCCACAAAAACAATAACGTGAAGTCAGGCTCAATCAGGTGACCCTGGAGCCACCCACTGTACCACTATCTTGCCCGTGTATTTCTTTATTGTGCATATTTTTTGTCTGTAGTTTGCACAGCCTTTGTGCAAAGGCTTTGATGCTTACAAAAAGAAAAGAAAAAATACTATTCTTCAGTTTGACTGTATATAGAAGTATTTCTTCTACATTTTCTATAATGCTTTTTCCTGATAATAAGGTTTCCTGAAATACTGGAGAACTCAGTATAAAATATTAATAATGTTTTCTTGCATACCTCTCAAGTAAAACTAACACGGTGATAACAGAAAGAGAGAATCAGAGAGAATAATACAAATGGACACTGGCCTTGGGATCACTGGGAGAAAATCTTATGCAAAAGTTTGTTCAAGATTAGTCCTGCCCACTTTACTTTTTTTTAGGGGAGAAAGTACATGTACATAGATAGTTTGAAGTCACCAATTATTCAGACATGGTATTGCATATTGCAATACCACAAGACCAGCATTATCTTAAAAAGAAAGAAAACATGGATTTAGTTTCCCTGGAGTGTAAAGACATGACATTGTTACATGACTATTAAAACAATAAATCCTGCAAGTTTGATTTATCTCTTTGAATTATAGATTTTTGCCAACAGTTTAGAGCTACTGCCTGAGACTTCATTATACACATGGGTTATGACTGTTTTAGCATCATAAACCCATACGGAACAATGAGGAATCTGTAACATAATCAAACAGCATTTTAACAGTTTGCATTCAGAGCCTCACCATCCCACTTTAAAAGCCCTGAACCACCTTGTTTAAACATGCACTTCAGGGGGGTTAGAACGGTGAAAATAAACCCTGGGGCCCTAATAAAAGTTTTCATGATTTGTTATAGGGAGCTCATTAGTTTCAGCTTCATATCTTCCACCAACCTTTATTGCCCCGGTTTATAGCCCATATACACAAACACTACTAGACCAATAGAGTTCCCATAACTAGCAAACATGAAAACATGAACTCTGTTGAACTGAGAGAAAATAATTTTTGATCCTTGTCTCGTCTCAGTGTTTATGTTTATTTGACTGAAAGATGCTTTTATCCAAAGTAAATCTTAAGCCAGGTGGCATAGTGATGTAGCAGGTAGAGTTGCGTCCTCACAGCTCCAGGGTCTGGGGTTCGATTCTGAGCCCTAGTTACTGGCTGTGTGGAGTTTAACATGTTTACCTGTCACACATTTTAGTATAAACAGTTAGATTTTTTAAGGCTACACTTGTTCTAAACGTGGTGTTTTGACATGGTAATATTACGCAGTTTCTTCATTTTGTTTCTTCATCAGGTTTTTGTATTGCCTTATGCTTTCAATGTTCATATCTGCTAAATTACAGCTCACGTAGATGAAGCTAATCACTACACTGCTTCTGGGAGCTAATTCTGTCTGTTTTGATTTCTCCATGTCTATTCCGCTTCAAGTGTATTGTGGTGAGGGTTTTTTTTTTACGCTTTTTATTCACTAAACAAATTATTCGCAATTATTTATATGACTATTACTAAAGTTTAAACTGTATATTGTCATGTGTTTATATTCATGTGTCTGGCTCCTTAATGTGAAACTTTGCCTTTTTATATATTTTATCAGTAGTCTGTTACAATGTTGATGACTAAGATGGCGCTGAACAGAATTGTGGGTAAAAGCAAGCTTTGGACAGATGGCGAGGAAAGAAAAAGAACTTTTCAATGAGTCACGGTCACCTTTCCTAGTCACAGACCATGGCGAGGTTTCAGCAAACGGATGCTAGCATGTGTTCCTAAATTTCCCATAATCTTCTTCATTCTCCTTTCTTACCCCCCTCATGTCATCTCTGCACCATCATGGCTGTACCTTCTGTTCATACTTTCCCATCACTGATTTAACACACCACTCATGTTGTAATCATGTTGAGAAAGTGTGCACTTTAAAGCCAGGACATGGTCCAGACACACGTTTCAACAATAACACATTCAAGATGTCCTGTAAAACTAATTCCCCAGTGTGATTTGCTTTGTTCGGAGCACCTGCTGAATAAACAAGTTAATCACTAAGTGCCGGCTTTGCAGCGCCTTGGCTTTTTTTTTGGACAGGAATTAAATCTTGCAGGCTGTTTGTTGATTATTAAAATTTAGGTATGCATCAGCGCCAGTCAAACATGTGGTTAACGCCTCCAGACGTCTGTGCTACCTGCGTTCCGAACTGCACATGTCCCATGTGAAGGCAGATCATCTGTTCTCTCGCCGAGATCATCTGTTATTCAAATGCGCACCCGCTTTCTGACCTGCAGCTCAAGCCAAGAGGACATGATGCGGAGACAGAGGCTACAGTATGTTTTAGCTAACAGACTGCATGTTTAGCATTTAAATGACAAAGGGGTCCCAGAGTGCAGCTCAGGATGAGCAATGGCTGCAATATGTTCAGTGTGTACATGCTGTAAACACACATATATTTTGAAACATTTAAAGCTTTCTCCCTCCTTCCTTTCTGCATTTTATATATTTTTTTTTTTTATATATATATATATATATATATATATATATATATATATATATATATATATATATATATCTGCATATATATATAAAAAAAAAATATATATATATATATATATATATATATATATATATATATATAACTTTACTGCTTTGTATGACAGGAGTAAATCTCTCAGTTCATGGAATCTTTTTATAGGCAACTTCTTATGATGAATGTCATGGCTGTGTAAATAAAACCAGAAGTGGAGGAAAGAACAGACTACAAGCCTGCTCAAGAAATGACTTCTGTTTATGAACTGGAGAACAAAAAAAAGAGGAAAGGATTTTGGCATTTACCTTTGTTGACTCATTTGATATTTGCATTTGATTGCACTTTATTGTTCCTGCAGAGAGCGTGGCCTAATTCTTAAAGGCAAAGATAATATATTCATATATTATGTAAGGAATAAAATACACCGTGGCATGCTGTTATAATAAAATAAACATTTACTGGGTGGTGTGATGTCCAGTTAGTATTAAGCACATTTGCCTCAGACTTCTGGAGTTGCGGGCTCGAATCCTGCCTCCACCATGTGCGCGCAGGGTATGCATGATTTCCCTGTGTTTCAGGGGTTTTCTCCGGGTACTCTGGTGTCCTCCCCTTGTCCAAAGGCATATGTTGTAGGCTGATTGGCATTTCCAGATTGTCTCTAGTGTGTGAATGGGTGCCCGATTGTGCCTTGTGATTGTTGGCACCACGTCCAAGGTGTCCCCCGCCTTGTGCCCCATGCTCCCTGTGATAGCTTCTTGTAACTGGAGATCGGGCTTTCACTTACTTCTACGAATAGGATTTTCTACTATGCTTTGGATCATTGTCTTGCTGCATAAAAAACAAAACCACTGAAGACATTCTCATTCAGATCTCTGGTAGAGAGCAGAATTTATGTTTCCCTCAATTATTGTAGATTGCTCAGGCCCTGAAGTAGCAAAGCATCCCCACACCATCACACGCACACACCACCATGCCTGACCGTAGTTATGTTGTTTTTGTAGAATTTTGTGTTTCGTTTACGCTAGATGTAACGGGACTCCTGTCTTCCAAACAATTCCACTTTCAACTCATCAATCCACAGAAGATTCTCCCAAAAGGTTTTATGATCATCAAGGTGTGTTTTGGCAAAATTCAGACGAACTTTAATGTTCTTCTGGGTTAGCAGTGGTTTTCACCTCGGCACTCTTCCATGGAGGCCATTTTTGCCCAGTGTCTTTCTGATAGTGGAGTCATGAGCAGTGACTTTTATTGATGTAAGAGAGACCTGTAGGTCCTTTTATGTTGTCCTTAGCTCTAATGTGTCTTGCTGGATGAGCTGTTGCTGTGCTCTTTGAGGATTTTTGGAAGGGCAGCAACTTCTGGGAAGGTTCACTACTGTGCCAAGTTTTTTCCATTTGGAGATCATGGCTCTCACTGTGGTCCTTTTCAAGTCTCAGAGCCTTTGCAATAGCTTTGTAACCCTTCCCAGACTGATGTATTACAATCACCTTCTTCCTCATCATTTATGGAATTTCTTTCAACTTTGGCATAGTGTGTTACTGGATAAGACCTTTTAACCAACTTCATACACTTGAATAAGTCCTATTTAAGTGTTGATTTGATTGAACTTGGTTTGCATTAATCAGGCCTGATTGTGTCTAGTCACCATTGCGTCTGAACCCCATTATGAATGCAGTTTTATATATTTGGGGAATTAGTAACTACGGGAGCAAATAAATGTTCACACAGGCCCAGTTCGTATCGGATAACATTTTTGCTTAAATAAATTACATTATCATTTAAAAAACAGATTTTTTTAATTTATTTGCATTGCCTTTGATTTATCTTAGATTTTGTTTTCATTTCTGAGAAATTTAGCAAATATACACAAAAAATGAGGAAATCAGGAGGTGCGCAAATACTTTTTCACAACACCATACATAGAGCATCCAGCATTCAAGTCCTTGTGTAAATTACTCTTAGAAATGATATTATGAAAGACATCATGGAAGAAGTACACTGTGATCCAAGGTTATAAAATACTATATATACTATTTACTCACTGTAATTTGTCAGTTAGAAAACAAAGAAAACACTGACTGTGCTAATTTGAAGCATAGGTTGTACAGTATATCAGTCCCACTTTACTCCGTCCAATGGAAAAGGCCCACCAGTTAGATGCTGCTTACCAGATATTGTTTGAATGATCAGGGAACCATCATCCCTGACATGGTAGGCTCAACAATAATGCGATAAAAGAAAATCAGGAAACATTTGGAGTCTTGATTTATTGGAAAGGTACATATATTGGGCCTTCATAATGCATTCATATGCCTTGTATCTTTTTTGTATAAATCAATTCTGGTTTTTATGTTATGCTTATGTCAAAGCTCATGAGGTGACAGTAATATATGACTTTAGATGACAGTGACAAAACAAGTCTCTCAAATAATAATGTCATTCTCGTCAGTAATGATGCTCACATATGGATATTTGAGCATTCGACGAATAGCAGGATTGTACACAAAATGTATTGTTTTGCAAGTTTGTTTGAATGGCGTGATCCCAATCGAGTTCTAAACTTCGAAATCCACCTCTCATATAGTTTCTGATAGCAGCAGGTGTATTTGAGCGTCTCAAAGAGCTGAGGTGACACATACAAGAAAGTGCATTTAAACTGGCAGGTGGCCCAATTATCCTCTTCCCAGCAATTAGGCAGCACACATCATCATCATCATCTTCAAGGGCATTGGCAAATATGTTTTCACTCTCGTTTTCCAGTAGAATGAGTCAGCCATGGCCAGCATCACATTTTCCGGATTTTTCTGTGAACCTGACAATGACATTGGCCAAAAAAAAAAAAAAAGCCCTACCAATGTCTGGCACTGACACTCGACAACTTGGATTAGTTGTTTGTTTACCCAATGCCAACAGCAACTATTGGCCAGTTTGCACGTGGCAGAAGGAATAAATTCGCAGCATCCTCCGCAAATCATGTAGATCTGGCAAACCTTAGTTCAGGAGGACATTGAATTGGCAAGCCTTGTTGTCCCATCTGGAATTAATGATGTGTTGTTGAGAGACGAAGGGACCACGGAGATGCACTAGTCCTTCAATGTCTGGTTTTGGAAACATGGATATTCTGGCTAATCGGGACATGCAGATGAGGCCGTGGAGGATCACTGTCCATTCGACAGTCTGGAAACACACACCTCTATAAAAACAAGCTGTTGACTGATGCAAGCCAGTTCGAATTTAACATTCATGATCTAAAAAAAAAACAAAAAGGTACTATACTACACACAGGAGCATAAAACATAATAGTGAAAGAGTACATGAGAGGAAAGAGAATCTCCCAGTAACTCACTCACATTGCCTGGAAAACAACATCCCCAATAACATCCCCAAAGGATGCTAAAGGTAAAATTAGATCACAGCAAATTGCACCACCATTGACTCAACAACCTGGCCTTCATCAGTGGCATTCATTGGCTTCGACCTGGCAATAATCACCCAGGAGAAAGGACAATGAGAAAGCCGCAGGCACCACAGCGACCGACCATCTGCACCCTCCAGCAGATCCTCAGCTACTTCATGATTAAGGAACCTCTAACCGTGTAAACTTGCCACAGTCGTGTCTTCAGGCTAAATAGCTTTTGCTTCAGTTTGTATTCAGATGAATGGCCTTTTTTCCCACTGCACATACAGAAAGAAGAACTGGCCTAAACTGGAGCCAGGGGAACATGAGGTTCTAGATCTAGCTCATTTTCCAACTTGAGAGATGACCGGACATTTCTCACTGACAGCAGTAAAAGTGTCTGTAACACCATTATGGTGAACAATGATGTTCTTAAGAAGAAGAAGAATTACCACTGTGCCTTTGTCTATATCCGTTAGTTCATCAAGTCCTATCAGCTGCGGTAAAATAATTGACAAAAAGGCTTTCAGTGATAATGGGTTTTAAAATTTGGTTATCATTTCTAGAACAGCTAATTCACAGGGATGGATTAATAAATGAGGAAAAAATTGTGTTTAACAAAGTATAATCATTGATATGGTGAAGCTTTCTATAAGGGGACATTTAGTTAAATGGAAGGAAACTCTAGTGTTAGTGCTTTGTAACAGTGATATTTTTTTTTTCAAGAGCACGTCATTTTTTAAAATAAAAAAAGTAAGCTTTTGCAATATAAAAGGACTACAGCACTGTTAAGGGAAGATAACAGTTTGGCATAACAGCTTGTGTTGTGTCGCATCATACCACCTTGATGATTATTTTCCTATCGCAGCACACCCTGTCATGTTTTATACCGTACTTATTCAATATTTGTTTACACGGTGTTGCATACTGTGTAATCAACAAGCTATGAACAGTGCTACCCCCAGTATTATTAGTTCCTGTTGGCGAGCAGGTACCAAAAACCATAGAACTTGAACCTTTGGTAGTACTATTTCCAGTTTCATGGAAGTAAAAGATCTATTATTCGTGCAGTAAAAAAGGACTAATGACTAATTGGCAAGCACAGTACTCTCTCATAGCTGAATCTGGAAACATGTCAGTCTTCTGATTTGCATTTTGCCTATGTGGAAATTGTCTAATCTCGACCCACTTCATTCATCACACTTGAAAGAGGCCCGATCAGGATGCACCCAGATCACCTGCAGGGATATGAGGAGATTTTGAGGGAATTAGATTGGCTCTCAGCATCTGAAGGTATCTTCTCAGTTGGAGTCATGGGGGGAGGCTCAGTTGTGGCTCAGCTGGATCTCTCCACAGCACGGCATGTTACACCACGGAGAAATCCACTCACTTCACTGCAGGGGTGGCGCTGAAGTGCATAAGCAGCGCGACACACACAGTGACAGTGAGTGAAAGGAGAAAAGGGGGGATAGAGATTCAGATACAGTACACAGTCTGAGTTCAATATATCAACTACACGTGCAAAGGGTTTTCTGGCAGTAGTACAGTCTATTGGTTTTGCCAAGGATTGGGCTAAATTATTCTACTATTCCTAGCCCTCTCTTGTTAAAAATACGTTTTGTGGTCAAAATGAGTTACATGATATATGTCTGTCACAGTACTACTGCTAGGGTAACTGTGTCAGACTTTTGTATAGCTTTTCTTTCTTTCTGTATTCCTTTCTTTAATCAAATTTAAAGTAGCATCACATATGCCAAACTGTATTGAGAGATAATAGGGTTTCTAGCAAGCCTTTGACTAATCATTGACTAATTATTGAATAAGTTGGAATATTCATCCAACAACTCTAAACCCTATATTTAAATCAAAATAAATGTAGCAACCTGAGATACATAGCAGTTAACATCTATAACAGAGTGAAAGCAAGGCAGTATCATAATCAGGAATATAGCAACCATAATATAAATCCATATTAATCCCTAATCAGTCTGGATCAATTTTACATGAGGAGGTGGGGTATTGTATTTATTACTGATGTATCTCTGAGATTTCAATCCCATGTGAATCAGGAATGTCATTATTTTTTTAAGGTCTGTGTGTTCCAGGGTCTGGGGAGATTGTGTGTTTTACCTACATTAAAAGGAAATGTGTTCCTATTAGAATTGACATACTCATAAAGATTTCAACATATCCTATGGCAAAAGTAGTCTTCTCTTCAATATTGAGACTTTGTTTACTATTATTTTCCCCCAAAGTCAAACACAGAACAATAAAAGCAGACATGCAGTATCATGAATATGAAATAAACCATAATGCACCATCGTAAATCTGTGGTACTGTTATGGTGCATCCTACACTCTTCACAGTTACCACAGCAAAATCAGTGTAATATCATGGATTAGTGTTTAATAGCAGTGATAACCATAAAGAAGCAAACTGTATCATAGTAAAACCACAGTAAACTATATGAGCTGGTGACCCTGAAAACCAGCTGCAAACCTATATTAGTCCTGTTTTAGAAAATCCATAGTTTTACTGCAGTGGGTGAAGCAACGTGATGATGTAATATTGATCTGCCACCCTTTTGGCTCGAGTTAAAGTTGCATTCTTTAAGATTGAATCGCTTTTTTTCTTTCAAATTAGTTGCTCAGAGAATCTACACCATTCACTGTAAATGGTCAAGAAACCTTCAGTCTGAACATGTGAATATAGTACATTCTCAATGAAAACAACATTTAAATCAAGAAGTGAGTTAATTTAATTTATAGCAATAACACACTGGAGGACTAATTCTACAAAGATGTATCATATTATAGTATATGTATATTTCATAAACAAAAAATGTTATAGATTTAATTAAATGTTATAGAAAAATGTTATCAGTAAAGAAAGCTGCATAATACGTAAGAGACACTTTTCAGACAGAAAACACAGTGAAGGCTGCTGGATTTTGCTGCAAAAATAAGAAGCAAGTGCAACAGTCAAAGTCTCCAGAAGAACCGTGACTGGTTCTGCAAGATGCTCAATAACACCTACAGCTCACTTCTTTATAAAACTGCATAAATTATACCCAAGACAATGTTTATTTTTATTTCTTTGTCACACCAAATATTGACTTTGTTTCATTTATTACTGTTTATTATTTTTTTAATGTAGAAATAATTCATTTCCAAGTTTGTTTGTATTTTACATGTATATGATACTGTTTACTGAGACCAGACTGAACTACAGAAATCACCAAAATAAAAGGGCTACAGTCCCAGTTAAAAGTTTGTACCTGCCTATTCATACATTTTTACTATTATAATGAATAATAATGAGGAAAGTACGATGAATGCAGTGAATAAGAACCAAGTGACCAAGAAAATGCTACGTTTTTTATATTATTAACAGTATTCCTGAAAAAGCTTTCGGAAAATCGTCCTCACTGCTTCTCCTAAGTTCGAAATAACCTTTTACCTATGCTTATTAAATGAAATGCATGTACACCTGGATATTACTATCGTCATTTGTTTGAGAAACAAATTTCAACCATAAGCGTTTATTCTAATATCCTTAAAGCAGTGAAAAGTATATATTAAATCTAGTGTCCATATTGGCTGGTATTGTACACCACCACAGTATACTGTAGGTTCATTCATATAGCTGTGTTGCATATCTAGAGACCAAAAGCGGCTGTGAAGGCAAGGGGCGAGTAGGCAAGTTTTCCTACAGCACAACAGCACCCTATACTGTCCACTAGCAGCATACACAAGTGTACTGTTCAAGCTACTCTGCACAATGTCTATATGGGATGTTCATCTATTATTCAGCGTGATTAATAAGGTACTAATGAGTATTATTAAAATAGAAATACAGAATTGCATGAATAAAAGCTCTAGCACTCCAAAATAATTCAACTGGTATTCCATTTGTCCCTAGTATTTTAGAACAATCCTGAGAAAATATGAGTGGTGATTATCAAACTGTGCAAGATTTTAATGGTTATTTAAAACTGAATTCCAGTACCTGCTGTATTTTTGTCCGAGATGTCTTTTTTTTACCTTTTTGCGTGAGACTTTCCATAAAACCTCTTTCCTAGGCATTTTGAATAATCTGTAGATCCACAGTGATCACTGAGAAAATAATGATCAAAATATAAAATGTTTTACTATTTAATATTTTTAGTCGTCAGTGCTTAGTTTTAAAAATATTCCCCATACTGTATGAACTATTTTCTTTAATCATTTTGCATAAGCATTGCATATTTAACATATTTAAGTAAAAATATGTAGTTAGCTATGAACAGAAACGGTAATATCCATTTAATTAATGTTGATTTATGCTGGATGTCATTAAGCAAAACTCGTTCAGAATAAGAAAAAAGATCAGATATATTAAAGGGAAAAAATAATTTTTCTATGTGTAGAGGAGTAGAAAAAATTCTTGAAAAAAAAGCATCTTAATTATAGCAATTTACTATAAATGCTGCTCAATTAAATGTTATTATGACGTAAAAAAAATTTTAAAAATCTCTAAAAACAGCATTTGGATTATTTTATAACCACAATATTCCAGTGAAAGCAAGGCCGAATCTTCAAGCAAAACAACACTCGCTGGATAGAGATAAGGCTGTTTCTCACATTAACCCAAACACTCGAACCTGCTCAAATTCATTCCTATCGACCAAAGCCCAGACATCATCACAAATTAAATCCCAAATTAAAGTGCAACTTTCCCTTACACCATCTGCTGAGCCTCTCCAAGTTGTCTCCACAAAGCTCAACACACGATATCTCAGTTCTCAGTTAACTTCATTAACATGTCTATCTCTCACCTAAAACCATCCTCGGCACTCCAGTTTAATTAAAAAGGGCTGTGTTCACTCGCTACATTATCCACGAGTGTGTGCTTGCATGCTAAAAAGCTGGTCTGTCTCTCTGCTGTGATGAAGAATGAGCGTGCTGAAATCGGATAGCTCAATGACCAGGCGAGATTGCTGTTTTCTGAAATTACATCTCCTGCTCTCAAAACTCCACACTAAACACAACTTGCCCATCTCTCCCAATCCTCCCCAGAGATTAATTGCAAAATAAGCCATGTGCTCAAAATGAAATGAAACTCAGCATCCAAATGAGACACCCACACCACAATTGAACCAATTGGTTTTAGTGATGGGCAATTTCCCACTAATGAGAGAATTCCACAGTGGTAGAATAACCATCTCTGGGACCTCTGGTATATCTTAAACCAAACGCCTGTGGTTCCACGGAGGCACTTGTTGCAATACTAAACACAATGGTATAGTGCAAGAGAAAAGAACATAGAGCATCTGGATAGTCTTGAGGAAGGAACTAAAAGTGGACTAAAATTCTGAACCAGTGATTCCTGAAAGGCCTTTTTTGTGAAAAAGGCTAAGTTGCTTGACAACTCAGTTCTTGTCTGGTATTAGGTATCCCAAAAGACAAAGAGAATGCCTGAAGTTTCTGCATTCCATCTCAAGTAGCCCACTAATTGCAAAGTTGCTTGCTTGAACATTTTTAATTTGTGTGTGTGTGTGTGTGTGTGTGTGTGTGTGTATGTATGTATATATATATATATATATATATATATATATATACACATATATATACACATTTTTAATGATTAGCTGTATGTATTTGCATTGCAAAACCACCATTTCTTTTTTATTTTTATATTTTACTTGCTTTAACGATGATGGCCTTTTTTGTGTCATGGCACACAACAAATTTTGGTTATACAACTGTTTATGGCAACCTCGATATCTCGGCTCAGGATGGGCCTAGCTCCTTGGAACAAAACCTGATCTCTAGAGTGCATTAAAAGGTACATGGACATATACAGTGCTGTGAAAGAATATTTGCCCCATCCTGATTTCACCTGTTCTCATACTAAATAGTTTTAGACCTTCAAATGAAATACAACACAAAACAAAGGCAACCTGAATAAAAACACAATACAGTTTATAATAATAATAATAATAATAATAATAATTATTATTATTATTAATATAATATTATTATTATTATTATTATTATATTATTATTTTATTATTTAAAATGCTATCCAACACCTATCACCTATGGGAAATATTAACTGCCCTATTAAACTTAAAATCTGGTTGTGTCACTTTTAGCAGCAATAACTGCATAGATTTGGGTAACTACGGGGGCAAATACATTTCACACAGGCCCAGTTGGTAATGGATAGCTTTTTTTTGCTTCAATTACTAACATTATCATTTAAATACTGTATTTTTTGGGTTTATTCAGGTTGCCTTTTGTTTTACCTTAGATCTTGCTTTCATTTCTGAAACAATTTAGTATGAGATCTACACAAAAACAGAAGAAATCAAAATACTTTTTCATAGGACTGTAAAAGCAGACTTACACACAGTAATGACTGTGTGAATTCAGCCATGACTGGGAGGATTGAGAAGCTCACACAGCCTTCACATCGAGATGTTAGATGCCCTACTGAGGTTACAGTGTCTCTCTGGTCTACACCTACTAAGGTTAAACAAATCTCCAGTTCATGCTGATGCTTCAACGGTGGCTCTCAATTAAGAGTCCGATATCTGCAGAGCTCTAATGCCATTTAACCAAATACATTTCCCAGCTCATTGAACCTCTACGCTCACTTAACCTGGGTACAGCTAAACTACTTTAAACGTTTTTTTTTTTATGTCCCCACCTCACAGGCTCCCTGCGGAGCCGATATTTCTCGCACTGGATCCAAAAGTGATTTTACATATTGCCACTCCGTAGGTGACATTTAAGCTGCAATGTTTTGGAAAAACACGTCCGGAGAGAAAGGGCATGTAAGGTGAATTTATTGTTTGGAAAGTATGATGGTAAAGGGCAAAGAGTTTCATTAAGCACTATTAATCAGGATTTACAAAATGGAATTTGACGTAAATCCTACTTTAAGCCACGAACAGCTGTCTGCATTTGAAATGTGGATAGATGAATCCACAAGAGAAGGGGAAATAGAACATTCTGTATGAAAATTCATTTGGTGAAATTCACTCTGGAGTTTTTAGAGTAAATCTGTATTTATTTGACAATTGATTTTATTTATAACGGCTCCTATTTTCCCCCCAATGACTTAAATCTTTCTTGATACCATTATGCAGTTCATTAAAGAATGATGTGAAAAAACATCTTGCTACATAATCATCCATTCATCTGCTTTATCCTGGTCAGGGTCATGACCCAGAGCCTATCCTGGGAACACTGGGTGTGAGTTGAGAATACATCCTGGAGGGGATGCCAGATGGGTGGCAGGAAACCAGAGAACCGAGAGGAAACATTTAAATTAGCTCATTTGGTGACTGACAGTTGAGACAGAATATTACTGAGGGTTAAGAATCTTACAGAAGGTCCCATCCATGGTGGCTTGGTGGTGCAGGGATTTGAACTCACAACCTTCTGAGCAGTAGCCCAAAGCCTTAACCACTTCTCCACAGACAATAACCAGAGCTCTGGGGACCCTAGAGCTATGAGACAGCAATGTTACCTGTTGTACCTTGAAACATGCAGCGTTATTCGATGAGTTGGCATAATTTCCACTAAACCGGAAATCAAGGCGGGACATATCCAGTGGCCCCTCCCCCTTTTAAAATCGCCAATAGTGTGTGGCTTACCTCACAGCCTTGACTAAGCCGTACTTGACAATATGTACCACGGACAGAAAAACTGATGAGACTGAAGTGCAGAACGAGGTCATCAAAACAACTGATTCTTATTGCTGGTATAGCGAGACTGTACATTTTAAATGCATCTAAATGTGAATTTTGTCATTGTTTTTGAACACAGTAGCTTATAGATAAGCTTAAGGCTAAATTTTTTTATCAATTTTGATGTCATGTGGAAGAACTTCTAACGTGCAACATGACCACAATCGAGCTGATTAAAGCTGGAGCCATCTTATGTTAACCCTTTAAATTTGTGTGAATATCATCCTTGGTGTTCAATCTCTCAGGTTTTCCTTGAGGATTTCCCTAGTAGTAAATGCAGACTAAAAAAAAAAAAAAAAAAAAGAGCCAATAATTTATAAGACATTTATTGTAGCAAGGGAACAAATTCTTGGTAAAGCTTCATCGACCCTACTAAATCAAACTCCCTTCTGAGGTCCTCAAAAGACAAGTCTTCCTTAACCTCAAACGCTGATATTCTGAAAAAAGAGAAATGGGTTAAGAGGAAGGAACGTGAGAGTGGAGAGAAAGACATATTAAGTGACAGGCTGATGCACTAAGAAGTGTTCAATGTAAAGGGATTTTGAAATGGGTAAAGTGGAAGACTGGCAGCTCTTACCTTTTAAAATCCTCTGTAAGGGGCACTTCACATAAAACCCTCATCATCTTCTCTTTGCACCGTTTGCCTGACGAGTCGACATCAACTTTCACTGTCCTCTGAAGGTGGATATATTCCTTTAGGGGAGGATTTAGAGTTGTCATTCAATTATATATTTTACTGACCTAAAGGAAATGAATATACTAATAAGACATAATTGGAAATTGGGCTGGGTAAAGAAAAATGAGCACAGACCATATCATATCAGCCAAGATATGTTTGGTGTCT
The DNA here is from genome assembly GCA_012411365.1 of Ameiurus melas. NCBI lineage: Eukaryota > Metazoa > Chordata > Actinopteri > Siluriformes > Ictaluridae > Ameiurus > Ameiurus melas. The sequence continues at coordinate 26,818,948 of CM022759.1, forward strand.
GATGTTTTCTTATTTAATTTCGCACTTGAACAGCAACGCTAATAAATCTAAGGGGAGTTGATCTCTTCCGAAATCATTTCCCATAACAAAGGTTTCCTTCTACCCTTACATACATGCTTTGTAAGCGACTTTATCTATTTTAAATAAACAACTTTGTAAAATGACAGGGATAGTTTGTATCCATACATTTAATTTCAAACAATATTATCATTCTTATCGTTTCCAGCTTTCTGGTATGATTCTACCTTCATATTTTCAGAGTTTGGGGCCGAGGGAACGAACAATAACAAACCGTGCTGAGTAAAAAAGCGAATCTGGTTGTCCAAGATGGCCGTCCACATACCATCACTGTTATCAGTTACAGTGTTTTGTTCTTGTTTATAGATTACAGTAAGTCTCACGGTGCACTAAACCATTTTAAGGAAAAGACTGTATTAGTATTAGTGTAGATCCTATAAAAACAAAACAAAACAACAACAAAAAAACACTCAAGAAGAACATCAGTCACCAAACATGTCTAATTGAATCTGTTTTACAAGTAAAGCTGAGATTTCGGTCGCATCTCGGGGTGTCTCAACCAGCTCCCTAGTTCAGTAGTCGGGGCACTGATCAGGAAGTCGGCCATTTTAAGGGCTGTCTCAATGTCAAAATCTTCCCAGTGCAGTGAAACTATGTGCCCTAAAAAACTCACAAAATGCACCGCAATAACCAGTGAGGATCGATGCTCACTATGTTCCCTTACTGGAAATGATGTCATATTTTCTGAAGCCTCTCAGCTTTTTACAAAGATTTTTCACTTTATTTGTCATTTAATATACGTAGTCATATCGCCGGAAATTGAGTCATCAGTGTCCCAGTGTGTAGTGAACCAGGGACCTTACCAGTGTCCGAACTTGTGTATATGATATACCGATTCACGACCGAGGGAGCTGATTGAGACGCACCCTCAAGTCAGGAAGCAATAAACTTGCCATTAATCTCTCATTAATACCTTAATGCTTTCCTTTGTTCCTTGCAGTAAAATCAAAATCGGCCTTCCCACAAACAGTCTCCCCATCAATCCCAACTCTGAAGTCCATTTTTCAATCAGTTTGATATATTTAGCTCTAGACCGCATATGATCTAAATGCAGCAACGCCATCCAGGTGTCCTCTGCTTTACTATCTGCTGTATTGGAGCAGTCTCCTAGGCTGTTTCGGGTTGTAATCAGGCCGGTGAAATGGTGCTGAAGCCACGTCACTAGGTGGTGAACCATGGGCTGAGGTGGAAGGGTGTGAGCTTCACTGAGCATCGCTCTCTTCAGCTCATGGCAATGGTTCCTCGAGAAATCGCTGGAGGTGACGCTGATATCAGGAGGGATGTGAGGGTATAGAGGAGGGAGATGGAACGTGAGGTTCAGGGTTTTTCTCCCGCTGTCTGTGTCTATCGCAGTGCAGATGCTGTACACAAGTCCTGTCTGAGCTGTGTTTAAGGAACAGATTCACATTGCATTAGAAAAGACTGACGGTTTCTGGCAGGACAGTATTAAACGATAGTTCAGCCAAAGATCTGTCCTCAATTACTCACCACGTCATTTCAAAATCGTAAGACTTTCATTCATATCGCTTCATAAAGCTGGGATTAAACCACTGGAGTCACATGGATTCATTTTTACGATACCTTTACGAAATTTTTAGAGCTTGAAAGTTTTGGTTACATGGACTGTAAACAGAGGGATAGAAATCACCCAAGTTTCATTCAAAATATCTTCATTTGAAGATACAAAAATCTTCCAGGTTTGGAACAACATGAGGGTGAGTAACTGATGACAGGTTTTTTTTGTTTTTCATTTTTAGGTGAACTGTCACTTTAACATAATAGCTTCGTGGTATTTATTCAACAGCACTAATCTGATTGGCCAGGATGTGATGATTATTTCTCTATAACATCTGCTCTGACAATTGTTCACAGGTTTATATTAATACGCTCGTTCTAACCCGTTATCGTTTCTAGGAACAACTTACACCGAGACCTCTATGACAGACACTCCAAATAAACTGACCAAGGAACATGTGTAATTGTTTATATCATAAGCTTTTTCAGTATGGAGACATTCATTTTGTCTTTTTGGAATGAGTCTCCAGTGTCAAGTTTCCTACAAGAGGAAGTCTTCAGGACAGAAGGCTTTGCCGATTATTGGTAACATTTTTTGGTTTGTTTGAATTTGGGGGCGCACGGTGGCTTAGTGGTTAGCACATTCGCGGGTTTGATTCCCTCCGCGACCCTGTGAGTGTGTGGACTTTGCATGTTCTCCCCGTGCTGCGGGGGCTTCCTCTGCGTACTCTGGTTTCCTCCCCCAGTCCAAAGACACGTATGGTAGGCTGATTGGCATGTCTAAAGTGTCTGTAATTTATGAATGAGTGTGTGATTGTGCCTTGTGATGGATTAGAACCCAGTCCAGGGTGTACCCCGCCTTGTGCCCGATGATTCCTGGGATAGGCTCCAGATTCCCCGTGACCCTGAAGGAGTAAGCGGTAGAAGATGGATGGATGTGTGATTGTGTCTTGTAATGGATTGGCACCCAGTCCAGGGTATACCCCGCCTTGTGCCCCATGCCCCCTAGGATAGGCTCGTATAGAAAATGGATGAGGAAATATAGCCACTAGAACAGAACTTATAAGAGGAATTCACTTGTTCTGCAGATGTTCAAGAAAACTATATATAACTATAAATGGTTAAAAGGTATGCCACTCTTTCATTTTAATGTAGGACTTGCCGTCGTTGATGATTGTCCTATAACTGCACGCCCCTAAATGATTATTGTTTCAGCAACAGTTATGTTTTTTATTCCAAGTTCATTCTTTCACCATTGAATGACATGGATAATCTGTAGAACTTTACCCTAGCTCTATAGCCAGCTAGAGCATAACTAGATCAAGTCCATCCTCATTACCCTCACCTGATTCCTCAATCAAATGAAATTCGTCTTTTCCGCAGAAAATGGCAGACACAACTGCCATCTCATCCAGCGCTTCTTCAGACATCTCTGGGGCGAAAGTGCAAAAAAAATGTCCTAAAGTCCACTAGCTGGTAAGCGTTATGTTCCCACACCTGTATTCATACCAATCCCGCCTCCTCCTCTGTGATTGGCTAGTACTTCTTCTACCCGGGCGTGCTGATTGGAAGTTATTCACGTTACCACAGCAACCACAGAACACGAAGATATCTGAGAGCTGTTTATAAAGACAAGTAACGTCTTTCGTCGGATTAATCAGATTAATTATCTTTTTTTTTATTGTAAATATTGTTTACATGAATTAATGGATTAATAAAACAAAGACCTGATGATGAATCAGGGACTGCTTGTGAATGGTAACTACTAACCAATCCTAGTAAAGGAGGCTGGGACTGTACGAATACGGGTGGGTAAAAAAATAACGAGGCGGTGTGTGATTGTACGCAGAAGTTTGAGTTTTTTTTTTCGGTGTTGCAACACGCAAACAAAAAACCCCGGCCCCCCCCCAAAAAAATATTTTTTTTCTCAAAAAAAAAAAAGCGAATAAATGTATGATGTATTGAACACAAATGAACTCTTAATATGGAGTAAAAGCCTTAATGAAGTCTACTTTCATTAGAAATATATAACAATAAGCACAAGCTGTGGAAATGGCGCATAGACATTCACCAAAGAGCCATTTTGATGGTAGGAATTTAAGAATTTCCTAAAACATAAAAGCGCAACATTTGCAGAAAGATTAAGATGTTAATTATTGAACATACATTGGCCTTCATACAGTGGGGAAACAAACCATATTACAGATTACAGGACATCAGTATGGAAAGATAAACGTTTAGAACGTGGTGAAGATACTAGGCTTTTCATACTTACGCAAAAAGGAAAACACCTTTAATTATTATAGAGCTACTGTGCATAGTAATTACTTCAATCACTAATTACATTCCAATTAAAAAATAATAACAATAAAAAAAATTATCACGTGATGTGATATGATACTGTATAATTCCCTCTCAACAGCTTTAGCCCTGTGTTAGCATTCTACTACACTATAATTCTTACCGGCAGCTTATTAAACTGTGATATAAATTGGAATTTGACCAGATTTCACTAATACTTGTATGCATGTCTAATATTTACAGCCCATAATAACAATCATCATCATCAGCATTAGTGCAAGACATTTGGGGGTGTGTGCAGTACAGTATCTTCATTAAACACAGCACTTCCTGTCAGAGTAAGCTAAACAAGCCCAAATAATCACCAATAAATATGTATGAATAGAAATCTCCAATATTCCCATACAGCAGCACAGGTTCATGACGAGGTCCATCTCCACCACGCCACCTTCATGCGATCCCACACGGCTCCTAAAGAATCAAACGCTGGACGGACATCTAAGATGGTGTGACTCGACTTCTGACCTCCATCGTAGTAGTCGATCACATAGCGCACCTCTTTCCCACACCGGTCCACAATCCAGTCGTGTCTGTCAAATGGCAGCTCATGCCTGCAGCAAGAGGGAGATTGAAGAAGAGCAACAATAAATAAATAAATAAGTAATAAATATCAGTAGATCTTTCTATGTATTTTGTGGTAGTCGAGGTTCAGAGGTTAAAGCCATAGTTCAGCCAAAAACTATGAAAATTCTGTCAACGTTTATTCACCTTCATGTCACCCTTATGCTGTGGTGCAACTTCTTTTAAAAAAGCCCAATCTGGATCCGACAGTACATTTCTAAACTGTCTTTTTTTTTTTAATCAAAAATCCTAGAGAAGGTTATTGATTGTCAGCTCTCTTCTCATTTGAATGGAAATGGTATTTTGGATAAATTGCAGTCTCGGTTTAGGGCACAACATAGCACAGACTCAGTTCTCCTTAAAGTGTCTCACGAGAAATTGTGCAATTCTTGTCCTTCTTGATCTTAGTGCTGCCTTCGACACTACTGATCATGACATTTTGTTAGAGCGTTTAAGACAGTGGGCAGGAATTGAAGGAACTGTTCTTGAATGGTTTTCCTCTTATCTTAAAGGGAGATCTTTCTCTGTAGAATTGGGTAATGTTTCTTCCTCCTCTGCACCCATTTCCAGTGGAGTTCCACAAGGTTCCAACCTGGGCCCAGGTTTATTTCCTTTATATATGCTTCCTTTGGCCCATATTTGTCAGAAACTCTCTCTCTCTCTCTCTCTCTCTCTCTATCTATGCATTGTTATATTGAAGATACTCAGCTTTATCTCTCTTTAAAGCCAGGGGACTATTCTGTTTTACATTCACTCTTTTACTGTTTTTGATGATATTAAAAAATAGATGACAACACATTTTCTTCACCTTAGCGAATCAAAAACTGAAGTGGTCGTGTTCAGCTCCCTTAGTTCTATTAAATCTATAATGAACTAGGCCCCCACACATCTAAATTACACAATCAGGCAAGGATTTACGGTGTGATTTTTGATTCCGATTTAAAGTTTAATAGATATATAAATTCTGTGGTAAGAAGTGGCTTTGTTCTAATAAGGGCTACGGTGAAATTGAAACCCGTTTTGTCTCTCAATGATCTGGAGGTTGTTATACATGCTTTTATTTCCTCCAAATTGGATTACTGTACATCATTTTATGATGGTATTTCTCATCCCTCATTATCACGTCTACTGTTAGTCCAAAATGCAGCTAGGCATTTGACTGGGACTAGGACACATGCTAGTATATCACCCGTGTTGGCATCTCTCCACTGGCTCCCAGTTAATTTCAGAATTCAATATAAGGTTTTATTTTTTTTAAGGGTCTAAATGGCTTGGCACCTCCCTGCATTGCGGAACTCCTTCAGCAACATATGTCTTCTAGACCTTTAAAGTCATTCGCAGAGTTTCCATTTACTTAGTCTCATTTAATATCAAAAGGAGATGGGGCTTTCTCTGTTGTGGTTTGCCTCTTCATATTAGAGCCTGTACTAACCTTGATGCTTGTAAATCTTATTTGAAGACGGACCTCTTCTCTCTTGCTTTTCACTGTATTTAGTATGTTTAACTATATTATTTGTTTCTCATTACTCGGTCCTTGGCACGTAAAGCACTTTGGTCAACGTGTTGTTTTTGAATGTGCTATAGAAATAAATGTTGTAATGTTGTTCCAAACCCATAAGACTTCGTTCATCTTCGCAAGACAAATGAATGACTGTTTACAGTCCAGCAACCAAAACTTTCAAGCTCCAAAAGTTATCCATGTGACTCCAGTGGTTTAATCCCAATTTTACGAAGCGATACGAATTGTGTGCACACAAGTAAAAGGTCTTTTTTCATAAAATATCTTCACCTCCACATAGATCTCTGAGGCACGTTCTCGAGAGAACCGTGACACATGCGTGTTGTGTTGACGTGAGAGCAGGCAAAAAAAAAAAATTAATAAATGCAAATCCTCCTCTATGTTGCAATCTGCAGACATCTTTGTTACAAAACTTGTTCTGTGTGACTCAGTTTGTCCCTCAGGCGTCATTCCTTCTTCCTCTGCTGTAAACAGTGCAGCGCTTCCAGGTATCTCCAGAGCGTCTTATGGGTTTGGAACGACATGAGGGTGAGTAAATAATGACAAAAAGTTAATTTCTGGATGAACTATTGCTGTAAGGTTCGGACTGGAAGTTCAAATCTCAAGACTGTCACAAAGCAATGTAAGGGAAGAATCCGGACTTTTATGGTTCTTTCATACCCAATTAATCTTTCATGAGTCTGAATCAGAGTGAAATTGATACATTTGGGTCATTTACTTCACATAATTAAAACTAAGCAAAAAAAAAGCAAAATAAACTGTTGGCTAAGGGGCATGTAGGGTTGGGAACTTACTCATAGGTGCTAAATAAATGATTACTTATTTACATTAATTAATATTTTTTTTGTGCATCACATCCGGTATATATTTGCTTTTGACGATTTGTTTTTCCAGTCTAAATATGCAGAGCACATGGTATTTCTGCAGTGCTACAGCTCTGTCCTTTGATTACATTTACTAGATTACAGATTACTTAAAGATTACTATACAGATTACTATTACAATCGTAAAGTAATCATACATTTCCAGTCTCCGAGTTGTTTTTTTTTTTATGTACTGGGATTGAAACTCACCCCATCCAGTACCGAAAGCGGGCTCTCGGAGTAAAGTCTTTTGCTTTGCCTCCAAATCTTTTAAGAGCAGGTCCACATGGACACTCCCTTTAGACGACACACACAAGTCACGGCTGATCAATAACCAAACATCACGGCTTTGAAAAACTATTCATCTAAAAGTTTCACTTGGCGCACTTTGAATGGAGAGCTTCCCATCTCAGGATCTCCTTCCACGCCTGCTCGTTGTTCTGGTTGTGAATCGAAATGATGTGCTTCATGTCTTTTTGAGAGATGTCTTGCTCCTTCCAGAGCCATCTGGTGGACACAGTACAGGTAAATTATAGCGGTTTAAGGACGAGATCAACTGCATTCCCATTATTAAAACTTCTGCAAACAATGAGTATTTAATACTCACTCACCCTTTCCTCAGCATGGCGTTCCAGAACATCTGCTCGGAGGGATAAACCCACTTCTGGTCTGATCCTGAGCGAGGGATGTGTGACTCTTCTCGCAGCACAGACAGAGAAAAGGGCTGGCCGGGAGAAGGCTGCTGGTTGGGTGGAGGCATCTGAAATCAAGAGGAAAATCATAAAGTCATACAGCAGCTACACTGATTGTACAGTCTGCCTTCTTCTCTCCTCTTTCGCCAGTGTTTCCGCCCTACGTTTTACTATAATATGAGCAGACGTCTATTCTACACATATTATACTCGACTCCGCTGCTGATGACAGTTTATCGTTCAATCATTCATCAGTAACCCCTTTATGAGTGAATAAATGAATGAATAATTATCGCACCATGTTGGCAGGGTTGATGTCAGACGCTGTATGTTTGCTTCCGCCGGCTCCTGTCACAGGACATTGCACAAACTCGTAGGCTCGGTCCTGATGTGCTGGCCCATCTGGTACACTCTTGGGTTGTTCTGTAGTGGATGCATGGTGCATGGGACAATCGGCCGGAGGAGCGGCTAAACACAGACGATTGAGCAAAAATCACATTATTTCCCACATTAGCTCCCAAATGTTGCGTATGTGGTTTGCTTATGATGACACATTTATCTACGAAAATAGACAAAAGGACACAGCGGTGCTAAAAACAGTCCTAATGGCTATATTGAAGATGAATATACGCAATATTGGCTTTACTGAACCTCATTAACTAAGGTCAGGACACACAAATTCATCTGTTTACACAACGGCCCCAGCAACAACATAAATAAGACACAAAGCACGTTTGTGGATTTTCCAAAGTTGGCTAAAACCAGACTAATGAGCCAAATTAAATGTATTATTCCTAATCACCTCTTTTGGCGTCCTGGTGCATGGGACAGCCCGGAGGCGGAGCTCGGCTTTCGTCAGACATCACAATAGCCTCCGCTGTGACTGTGCCAAAGGGACTGGACATCACGTCTGTTGGGAGGTGGACAATGTGAACGCAGTCACTGTATATAAACACTATCAAACCACAACCAGGGCACAATACTTATCTTAGTAATAATAATGATGATGATGATGATGATGATTTAATTTCAAAGACACTTTACAATAGCAAGACAATAATACATAAACAATGAACAATCATGGACAAACAAAAGTGGGAAAACAATGAGCAATCAAACAAAAAACGAAAAGCACAGTACAGATAGTACAGTCAGTGAGAGCAAAATGCACAGCAACACATCAGGACAAATAACACGGAGAAAACAGATACGTTTTAAGTTGAGATTTGAATTCGGAGATGGATGTGATGCGCCGAAGAGTCAGAGGGAGTGAATTCCAGATCTTGAGCGCTACAACACTGAAAGACCTGACACCCATAGTAGAGAGACAAAATCTGGGGACAGGGAGGATTCTGAACCCAGAGGACCGGAGAGAGCAGGTCGGCTTGTAGAGGAGAAGCAGTTCACAAAGACGTGAAACCGTGAAGTGATTTAAACGTAAGCAGGATTATTTTTATATATATATATATTTTTTTTTTTTTTCTAAACTTAGCAGCTGATTTTATTTAATCTCTTTTTTTTGCCTTTGTTTATTTATTCATTTTCATATGATTCATTTACATGTGAAAGGATTATTTTATATTTAATGCGAAACGAAACCGGTAGCCAATGCGGTTCAGACAGGATGGGAGTAATGTGAGCCGAGTGCTTGGTATGTGCATCTTGGCCAGATCGAGATCACAGAAACCAGCAATATCAAAACAAAGCCAGAACGTCTTTTTATTCTGTGAGCATTCTAAACATTTTAGAGATATTTTAACAACATTAATGCAGTGAGGTTTTAACTGTAACTCATCACATCATTTTATTTGTGTGTTTAACAGACACAAAACTGCAAAAACTCGAAGATGTTGACAAGACAAGACAGCACAAGACAAGGACCAGGACAAGACAAGACCGGGACCAGACCGGACCAGGACAAGATAAGACCGGGACCAGGACCAGGACCAGACCAGACCAGGACCAAGACAAGACCGGGACCAGGACCAAGACAAGATAAGATCAGGACAAGACTGGATACAGACCAGCACCAGGACAAGACTGGACCTAGACACGGACCACGACCAGGACAAGACCGGAACAGGACCGGAACAGGACTGGACCCGGACCAGGACAGGACAGCCAGAGGTCAAAACCCTTGTCCTGGCAGCTACAACAAATAACACAACAGCAAAAGGCCAAGTAAACAGATGTGATATTGGAATGATTTGTCTTGTGACCTTTCAGGAAATATATATTATAAACAAACATTACTTTAGTGTCATGGAAGCATATTGGCCTGCGATGATACAACAAAAAAAGGATTTACTTATTTATTTATTTTACTCAAAACACCCACTAAAATTCATTTTTTTTTTAAAAAAGACATTTATTTGAATAAATGACCAGGACTCCTTGTAGTTATCAACAATGAATAGTGAATCCGAGTTAAACCTTCAGAGTAAATACACCTTCAGGGTGCACATACTTTTAATAACGGATAAGAAATGCGGTTCTTGCCTTTAACCATATCATAATGATTTATAAACAATACGACCTACACGGTGACTTTCACATTAATAAAAAAGAATCAGTAAAATAACCGTTACCTGATTAGAACGCTTTGTATTATAATGCGTTTTAACTGTTAAATTCCGACCCAAAACATTCCCATGCTCGTCTCAAAGTCGAAGCCGGTGCTTTACCCAGCATACAGCGGGAACTGGCTTCTTCTCTGGGTTCAGTGTTGAAGCTTCAAATGGCCCTGTGGGTTTTTTATCGCCGCCTGCTGGCTGGAAGATGAACAACACTATAATTATAGACCACTGTTTTCCCAACAACACAACACCAGAGAGCAGAGCTTCACTGTAATTGTTTTTTTTAATTTTTTTTTATGATATACAACTGAAGATCTAATAATTACCAGCTTATCTCTCCTCCATATTACATAAATGTTACAGAAAATCTCAAGAAAATGCATTGTGCAGATCAGTGTGAGTGTTGTTTCGCCGTGCGATGTGTGTCAGTTCTCATTTTGCAGCACTACTGAATTTCACAAGCTGCATGGATTTCAGAAGATGATATCTCCAGCTACCTATCTAAAATACAGCGTAAAGAACAAACCCTGAATTCTGGTCCTTTTCTATGTACCTGTGTTATTCACGTTCTTCTCCAGCTTGTCAAAAGCATCATGCATGAGCCGGATTGTCTTAGCAGACTAGCTAAAACAGAGAGCAGTAAATATACACACAGGGTCCTGATGACTGACTCATTACACGATATAAGCAAGTTTGAAATACGAAAACTCAGAGAAACACATAAACAACATTTGCTATCACGGGTTTGCTGGGTCAACAAGTGGGTTAAGACTCAAATTCCATTATGAGGATAAATGGGCTGACAATCATTCACTATAGCTTCCAACTAAATTTGAAAAAAAAATCTTACCTGTTGAGGAAGAAATACAAACAAACTAAGTAATACTCCATCGTTCCTGAATCCATTTTCTAATATATTTTATTAATTCTTACTTTGTTTACACTCTCACTCTCTCTATCACTGCTGATTGGCTGTGGATCCTGCCTGTCACCATTTGTAGTTGGATTTCTTTTAGCCTAAAGTTGGAGCGTGATGAGGTTTTACTGAAGTGTTTGAATCTGAAGTGGATACAACGTCAAGTCGTCAAGTCAAGTCAGCTTTATTTCTATAGCACATTTAAACATCAACCAAAGTGCTGCAGTAAAATCAAATCAGTATAAGATAAAGATGGAATTAAATCAAATAAATTCACCATAATTAAGAAACTAAATAGATTAAAATAAGACAATAGGGAGATCGCCAAAAAATAATAATAAAGTAACAAGACAAAAACAAACAGATGATGGAGATCTTAAAATGACTCAAATGCCTTGGAGAATAAATTGGATTTAAAAATGCCTGTTGTGGGGCAGAAGTTTATAATCAGTAGTAAAATATGGTTTTAAAAAAGGTCAGTTTCGACTGTACTACAGAATTGTCAGGGCAACCTTCAGGAGCTCAGGAACAGCATATTATAATGCATTTTTTCTCCCCTCATTAATGATGTTTTTTAACATTCTATAATGCCACATAGGCTTAGTGGTTAGCACGTTCGCCTCACACCTCCAGGGTTGGGGGTTCTCCCCATGCTTCGGAGGTTTCCTCCCCTGTCCAAAGACATGCATTGTAGGCTGATTCTATTCATTGTAGCTTTTTAGTTGCCTGGGACAGGCTTCAGGCTCCTGGACAACCCTGCAGGGGCCTGTAAACTGTAAGCAGTATGGAAAATGGATGGATGGATGGATGGATGGATAATACCACATAGACTTCATTAAACAAATATATTAAGTCACTTAAATCAATCAAGTAAATTATATGTAGTTGCTCATTGAAAGTTATGGTTTGAAATAGCACATTGGCAGCTTTCTGATTAAAAAAAAAACCTCAAAATTTCTGTTGTAACCCATTCATCAATATTACTTCAAATCACAATTCATATGATATTCTGGAGAAGACAGTTTTTATACAGGCTGCTTAAAGTGGGTTTTTTGTACATACATTCATTCGGAGGATCCATAATTAAAATCATTTTTATAGGCATGCATGGTCCCTTATAGTATGTATAACATATTAGTCATGGCATCCATTTTGCTCCAGTCACAAGCCATGGACTTATGTGTTCCTTTATGTTAAACTGTGCTGATGTTGTGCTGACTTTATTGCATCCGATAAAATAAAGGCAAATTTGGTTTCGCTTCATAGCAGCTTAGCATCGTTGGTTTGATTGTCCGGATTTTTATCCTCAGTCCTTCGGTTAATCTGTGAAGAGTTCATTTGTAGTACATATTGAAACTGCTTGCAGGTACGCTTAGAGTAGGCGCTATCAGGACTTGTCAGTTTATCAGGTACACCAAAATTGCACCATCTCTAATTGGCTATTTTAGATAATAATTTATATCTACCATAAAGTGTAGGTCACTTTGAAGATTACAATTTACTGTACACCGTCTCTTGATATGCATGATTTGTCAGCCTTCCTTTACTCCATTTATCAATGAAAAGGGGATCCACATTTTAACATCAAAGTTGAGTTATACCAAACTATACCAAATATATCTGTACCAAAGGTTCAGTCTTCTTTTTTCATATTAAAAATGTCAGATGAGTCAAGTGACAACCTGGAATGGCTGACAATTACACAAGAGTTTTGAACTCGCAGATAGTAACTGACACTCTCTGGAAGCCCCGCCCCCTTCCTCTCGTCTCACTTTAGTAATGTTTTGGCCTGTGCTCATGTTGCTTGAAAGACACCCTGACACAGTGCCCTTGCTTTCTTCTCAATTTAAATTGTAAATTTTGAAGATTATTAACGTGAAATAAAATCTATTAACATGTTTTGGGGGCATGGTGGCTTAGTGGTTGGCACTTTTGCCTCGCAACTTGGTGTTGGGGCCTCCATCCCGCTTCTAACCTGTGTGCGCGGAGCTTGAATGTTCTCCACATGCTTTTGGGGTTTCCTCCCCCAGTCTAAAGACATGCATTGTAGGTTGACTGGCATTTCCAGTTGTCTGTAGTGTGTGAATGTTTGTGCGATTGTGCCCAGTGATGGGTTGGCACCTTGCCCAGGGTGTCCCCCGCCTTGTGCCCCGTGTTCCCTGGGATAGGCTCCGGGCTCCTCCACAATCCTGTGTAGGATAATCGGTCTGGAAAATGGATGGAAATTGAATACTTGTTAATGGTAATGCTGACTGTAATGTGATTTTAGAACATTGTTTGTTTGCTTTGCTCTCCTGAGTGCAGTCACGTTCAGATGGACAAGTTCAAATTGTTTGAGCAGTTGGTCTTGAGGTTTCTATCCATGGAGAGTAAAGGAGAACTGACAATTTGTCCATTTGTTCATCCAAGTGGGCTACAGTCAGTAATTGTACACCTACAAAGTGCTCACTATCTGCTCTTAATGTAGGCCCATGTATAGTGACCGTGTATTGTCTTGCATGCTCCCTCATGGTCGTGGAGGCCGTAATATTTAACATCACAGTATTTGTCTATAAGAATGAGACACCAATAAAAGTTGACTAGGCTTAACTTTCTCAGTCTCAGTCAGTTTTTGGATTCTGCAATTCTGTCACTGGTTTTTGGCATCTGCTGGAGTGTAGAACTTTGAGGCAGCCCCGAAGGATCTTGCGCATCCACATGACATTCATGATGTCAAGGCAGAGACTGCTGAGGATCCAGGCACTGCGAGCCCCCAGTGTGAGTCTGTAGAAAGCCTCGGTACCATACACACTGTACATTTGGCTGTAGTAGACTGGGATGACTGCGATCCTCACCAGGAAAAAAGAGCACGCCATGGCTACTCCATTAACAAGACTAGGTTTGGAAAGCTTGTCGTAGACCAGAACCTGAAGAAACCACCTGAAATCATATCATGTGGTTACTATTAAGACAAACATGACCTCTGAGTTAGTCATCTTAATGAGCAGTCAGTGATGACATTTGAGTAGGCATGTGCCGATATTACATTTATGATAACTGTCTTAAGTTTTGAGTGTTTTATGATATTGTCACAATTTTAAAATGTTCATGTTCTCGCTGTTGTGTTTGTCAAACTTTTACAAAATTATCAGAACAACAACAAAAAAAAAAACCCATCAAACAACAACAATAACAAGTAGCAAATTGGCACCAAAATCAGGGACAGAACTTTTCATTGCTACTTGGTAATGGGTATGGGTTTCTAAACATTTATTAATCATGACGCTAATCACTAAGTCCATTCCAGTCATTTGTCAGGCTGGTAGAAAATGAGCTAGAACCCTGAGTTCTTGTCTTTGAATGGATCGTGAAAAAATATCTTCCAAATAGGTCATAAGTTTAGGTAAAGTTTGCATCCCCCATTGTTTCTGATTAGAAAAAAGTACCTCCAATATACTTCCATTTTGCAACTGATGTCAAACACAGCACAGAAACAACACAAAATGTTAAAAAATAAACCTCGGGTGTATCCTGTAACGAGACACTAATCCAAAAACACACACAGAATCAGCAGTAACATAGTCTGAAACGATGTCTCCAGGTCTTTATTAAACGCTTTATCTTGTTAAAGGTTGACGTGTATCTGAAGTGTATCCAAGGAAAACTTGTCGGGAGGCAGGAATACACCCAGGATGGGACATATGCATGCACAAACATTCATAAAAAGTAGTATTGCCATTACACCTACTGGGATGTTTCTTGGGATGTGGGACAAAGACATGCAGGCATTGGGAGAACATGCGAAACTCCATACTGACAGTAATTGGAGCTCAGGTTATTAGAGAATATTTATATCGCATCCAAAAAGGGAGGGTGCAAACTTTTGCACTCAACCGTATATTGGGAATCTGAGTGCTGATCAGAAATGTGTCCATGACAATAATGCCCTGTATGTTCTACTGTATATTACTGCATATCTTTATATATCTTATCAGAAGATGCCTACCTCTGAGTTCAGAATTGTAACCAGTTGTTAAAGTTAAAGTGTGTACTGTGTGTGTGTGTGTATGTGTGTGTGTGTGTGTGATGTTATATAACTTTTACATAACTCACCTCTGGTTCACAAAGGGGGTGGAAAATTCAGCAAGCAGGCGGAAATTGGCAAAATAGGGCAATATTCCCTGACTCTAAACAAAACAAAACAAAAAAAACACATTCAAAAAGTGGTCATACACTAGTACTCAAAATGACTGGACTCATTTTTCCATTTTAGTATGTCTAACCCTAAATATATAAAATTCTAATATGATGCTCATTGGTTTTCAAATATTTGTAGAAATTAAAATGATTTCAAACAATTTACATAATAGTGTATATTCTCAGTAAACTAAGGCAAAAGATAAAATCGTTATGCTTCCAGCCAGTGTACATGGAGAACATGTTTTCTTTCACAGTCATTAAGGAAAGCACTGGTGTGGAACGTTATCGCTGAACAACTCCTGCACATAGTCAGTCTTGAGGGAATCCCAACTACGTAAGAGTTTCATTTACACACACCACAGCCCAAAAATAAATCCTTGGTTACCTCACGTAACTCAGGTAGCCTGGGAGCAGGAATAAAAATAATATATGAATAATTATTTAATAAATAATAATAAATAAATAAAAATTGCTTTTATTAATCGCTTTTAGAGTTTTTAGAGCTATTAAAGAAAATTAAACTAAACTGAAGTTTGAAGTTGTAAAGGTTCGTCTTGTTCATCTTAAGTTATAAGAACCTCATTGTAGAGCACTGTTAATTTGCACTTTTGTGGATATGTTTATATTGCTTGAACAAAAAGATACCTGTACAGTAAAAAAAAAATATTCTGATAGTACAACAAAACCTAGAACCTATAATTTTAATAATAATTGTCTTTATTATTATTATTATGATTATTATTATAATAATAATTATTATTATTATTATTGTTGTTGTTGTTGTTGTTGTTGTTGTTGTAAATCAGATATAGATAGATATTTACAGTATGTCACTTTGTTCTATTTAGTACCAGGCATTTTATTTACCTTTATAATTATACTGCCTCTACTGGCGTAGTCTAGTTTAGTTTTGTCCTCTTAGAGTTATAATAGTTGTATTACTGAGTTCTTATAGTTTCTTTCTTCTGTATGTACAGAAGCCTTGTAGTTCACTTTGTAAGATGATTTTTGTTTGTTCATGTGCTTTTTTTGTTTGTTTGTTTGCTTGTTTGTTTTTTTAATAAATTTGCAAACAAACTTCTTTGATGTTTTCATTATGGGGAATTGTTTGTAGAATTTTGAGGTAAAATAATGAAATTAAATCCAATTTGGAATAAGGCTCTAACATAACAAAATGTGGAAAAAATGAAGTGCTGTGAATACTTCCCGGATGTACTGTACATATTATAATTATGGCATATTACAATTATACTAATAAAAAATCAAATACGTATATCAATAAGTAGAACGAAAAAGGACATTTCGTAGTCAGTATCTTCAATCTGTCAAATCTACAAACTCACCAGTACATAGTAATAAGCATAAAGAGCAGCAAGGTGGTGTATGACAAAATACTTCTCTCCTATGAAATCCCAGAAGTAGATCATAAGCAGCAGATCTGAAACAGAAACAAAGCACGGTGTCTAAGCTCCATTTAAACAAACAGTATGTTTACATCATTATCAACAGGTTCACTTCTGATGGAAAGGGCCACTGCAAATTTTTTAATCTCAAGTTTGTCACAGGAGATACAGCAATGGCACACTTTACAGTACAATGATCATTATTCAAAATGAACCTGTGGTTACATGCAGGTACATTTTATTTTGATTGTTACTTACGTAACACAGATTGTGCTGCTAATTAGCCACTTCTCAACCAATTGAGTAATGCAGTAATTGAAAGTAATTTTAATGGAAGATTATTCTAAGATAAAAAGATTAAGGAACACTAAGTAGGTGAAGCGCTGCTACTCTTGAAGGCCTGACTGATATCAAAATTGCTTCCAAGAGCTGAAAGGTCTAGTAGCCTATAAAATCAGCTGATAGAATTAAGCAGACATCAATAGTTTTCGTTTAGCAGATACTGCCAGCAGACGATACACAAGTACCCAAAAATGCATGTAGTAGGAAAAAATATTAAAGAATCATAATCAAAAAGGGTCAAAACACAAGCAGACGCAAATAAAAATACTGAAGTGTAATACATTTTCCTAAATAAAATAAGAGACAAAACCAAAACCAAAAAAAAAACCCCACAACACCAGGAACAGTATTGGCACAACTAGAAATCCCACCACTCATTAACACACCCTTATACATGGAATACATCATCAAGGAAACCAAGCAGTGATTAATATTCAGAATTGCACGGAATAGCAAGCAAACAGGTGAAACAAATAACCATCATAGCAAGAGAAAATGAGAACAAGAAGCACTGACCACAAAATGAATGTATGTAAGGAATGTAGTGGAGTATGGTGAGCGAACAGGGACGGAATCAGGGTGGATGTGACATACTGGCATACTGAGAATACCGTTCATTCTGAACCCCACCTGAAAGCAGTATTTCATGTATGTAGTGTTCAGTATGTCGTCAACATGAATATTTCCAGCTAAATGTAACCTACTACTCAGTGTTTACACTGCAGTATTTTCATGGAAATGTTGCCGCTAAACCAAAAACATACCTTCTAGTGATACCGAGTACCGAGGGTGCCTCGGTGGTTCTTTTGATGTATAAGGATTCTAGATTCTTCTCTTGGTTGTAGGGTTCCAATAAGTGTTCCCTCAAAGGAGCAAAATGAGAGACCCTTAAGATGTCTTGTTTTATCCAGCACTTGGTAAATACAAGCTTGTTAGTCTGCTAGTTTTATACTTTATTTTAGATAACAATTAATATTTGCCCTCAAGGGCACTGTGGCTTAGTGGTTTCCATGCTTGCCTTGCACGTCCCGGTTTGGGGCCTCGAATCCCGCCCCCACCCTGTGTGTGTGGCGTTTGCATGTTCTCCCCATGCTTTGGGGGTTTCCTCCTGGTACTTTGGTTTTCTCCCCCAGTCCAAAGCTATGCATTGTAGGCTGTTTGGAATTTTCAAATTATTCGTAGTGTATGAATGTTTGTGCGATTGTGCTCAACGATGGGTTGGCACCCTGTCCGGGGTGTCCTCTGTCTTGTGCCCTGAGATCCCTGGGACAGACTCCAGGCTCCCTGCAACCCTGTGTAGGATAAGCAATACGGAAAATGGATGTATGGATGGATTTGTCCTCAATGGCTCTTTAATTTTTGTCTGTCCATGACAGTTTAATGTTTCTTGGTATAGGCCAGATCATTAGCCATAATTTGTGCTGTGGCAGAACCAGTAAATATTTCTATTTGAAAAGCTACACGGTGTTACCATTTAAAGAACTATGGCCATAAAGCATTTATATAAAGCATAAAACATTAATAGTGCATGCATTTTGGTTCACAGTAACTGAAATTCTCCGCACAAACATTCTAAATTAGCAATCAAATTGTAGACACAGTACAGAAATACTACACACCTTGTCTCTCTGAGAGTACTCATAGAGGTTTTAACACAACAACTATAACAATTTTAACTATTTACAGGAACTTTGAAGAACCCCTTTTCTCAGAGTGTATGTATATTGTACAGTATACAGTACAGTGGCGTAACCAGGGATTCATTTCAGAGGGGATGATTAAATGGGCTACGTAAAATTACTACATGATCTGTACAATTAAATTGCTAATTATGTGCTCATACATTAGTATGGGTATTACTACACACTATGTTTGGAGAAGAAATGGCACTGCACATCACACGATTACTAGTCAGACAGTACGAGGAGTGGAATTTAAAGAGTCAAGTCACTGAGTTATTTTTTGCATTCAGTGCAGATAGGTGGCTAGTACCTTTCAAACCGAAAGGGGAACAATCCTGATCGCTTAATCCTGTTTCAGTGTGATTAAACAAACTAAGCAACATGTTCATAATGATGACTAGTATTGGTAGTGTTAATGTTGACCTATTATGGGCAATATTACAGCACAGCTACTGTAAAAAAAAAACATCTTAGTTGGCATATTCATAATCAGTTGTGATGTACTGCATGTGGGCTATGTCAACCAATCACAAGTAATCATTTGGAAATGTCATAACATGTTACAGGGATCCACCCATCCACCCAGCTTCCACCGCTTACTCCTTGTTCAGGGTCACGGGGAACCGGAAGCCTATCCCAGGGAGCATCGGGCACAAGGCGGGGTATATCCTGGACAGGGTGCCAGTCCATCGCAGGGCACAATCACATACACACTCACACACTCATTCATACAATAAGGCCAATCAGCCTACCATTCATGTCTTTGGACTGGGGGAGGAAACCAGAGTTCAAACCCAAAATCCACCCCATAGCTACACTTCTGATACAGTGTTTGCTGATGTGGTTCAGCCTATACAGTGGGGGAAATAAATATTGGATGCGTCAACATTTTTTTAGTAAATATATTTCCAATGAGTCTATTCACATGAAATTTTCAACTCAAGAAATCCGTAAATATAAAGAATTCACAACATCAAAGTCCATAAATAAAGTTATGTGTAATAAAGTGGAATGACACAGAAAATAAGTATTGAACACACTAACAGAAACTTATTTAATATTTAGTGGAGAAGCGTTTGTTTTTAATGACCGCTTCAGGACGCTTCCTGTATGAAGAAATTAATGGGCCGCAGTATTCAGGTGTGATTTTGGCCCATTCTTCTAAACATATTGTCTTTAAATCTTGTTCAGTTGGATTAAAGTCAGGTGATTGACTGGGTCATTTAAACACCTTGATTTTTCTCTGGAACCAATTGAGAGTTTCCTTTGCTATATACTTTGGATTGTTGTCCTGCTGGAAAGTCCACCCACGTTTCATCTTCATCATCTTGGTGGATTGCAGCAGATTCTTCTCAAGAATCTTTCAGTAAAGAGCTCCATTCATCGTTCCTTCAATTATATGAAGTCTGTCAGTACCATGCGATGAAAAACAGTCCCACACCATGATGCTTCCACCTCCAAACTTCACTGTTGGTGTTTCTAGGGTGATGTGCAGTGCCATTTCTTCTCCAAACATGGTGTGCAGTATGACCGCTAAAACGTTACATTTTGCTCTCGTCTGACCAGACTACACTCTCCCAGTATTTCATAGACTTGTCCAAATGAGTTGTAACAAACTTTAAACAAGCTTCGACATGCCTTTTCTTTAGTAATGGAGTCTTGTGGAGTGAACGTGAGCAGTGGAGTGCATTGTTTATTGTTTTCTCTGTGACGATGGCACCTGCTGCCTCCAAGTGTTTCTGGAGCTCTTTATGAGTGGTCCTTGGCTCTTGGACTAGTACTCTTCTGACTATTCTTCTGACATCCTGGTCAAAAATCTTGCGAAGAGCTCCTGTGCATGGGACCAGTTGATGACGGAGTGATGTTGAGTCCACTCGTGGATAATGGCCCCAATGGTGCTTACAAAAAGTTCAAAAGTTTTTTAATACGTCTGAATCCGAATCCATCAATATGTTTTGCAACAATAAGGTTGTGAAGGTCTTGGGAGAGCTCTAAGCTTTTGCCCATCATGAGATGATTCTTGTGTGGCACCTTGGTAACGAAAAGCCTTCTTACAGACCATCAATTTACTAACCCAGCTGATATTAATTTGCACAGAGAATACTGTGTATACTGTAATTACTTACAGATTTCAACTGTTCGCTTGTCTTACTTTGCCTTGGAGAACTGCTTTTGCTTAGTGTGTTCAATACTTTTACCTGTTTCGTTCCACTATATTACACATAATCATTATAAACATATAGTATACTGTACATACCTCACAATGCAGAACTCTCTCACACAAAAAGAAATGTAACCTTAATATCTGGCCAATTGATATTTCGATATAGGCCCTGCGACTGACCTGTGGTACGAATTTAAGGGTAAAATGGTTGTAAAGGTCCCCACCTGAGATGAGGTAGCCTGTAGTTACGCCCACGTTCAGTTTTACCAGCGTTGGATCTCCCCTTTAAAAAGAGATATGAACATCAATCTACAATTATGAACAAATGTACAATTTTAAACATAAATAATATCACAACAAAACTCTCACCAAATGGGATCTTTCTTGATAGCTTCATCAAAAACTAATATGTAGAGACAAAAAAGTCCCACGACCAAAGCATGGAATGTGGAGACGGCCCTGTTTGGTATACACGAAGCTTACATTTTATAACATGACATGAACGAAGGTCATGTAAACATAAAACGATACTCCTATACACAAATACACATGGTTTTACATTCTTGTAGGAAACATACAAAAAAGACATAATAATAAAAGAAAATTGACCTGGAGCTCCACTCTGTCCTCTGCTTGTGCGTGAGTGTGATGAAAGCTGGAATGAGGCGCTCGGACAGCCATGGGCATGCGACGTAAAAGATCCACTGAGAGACGAGGAAACTGCTGAGACTAACCAACACCACAGTGATGCTCAGAGGCTCCATAGCCACCTCGTCCTGCAGAAAGAGGAAGTGTGAGAGAGGGACAGAGACAGCACAGGATAGAGGAAAGAGACCATCTATACACACTGCTGTTCTCACTGCAGCATGCAGTATATTCCTCACTTTGCTACATCATGCTTTGTGCTGTAAAAAAAAAAAAAAGGACGATTTCCTGGTTTCAGATTTGCAGCTGGGTGAAAAGCATCACTTGTCCCACGTGCTGCTGCAGTAGCTCTCTGCTGCCAAATGCCCGGCGTGGAGCTCCGTTTGCATATCTGCTGATACAGTACTATTGGACAACCGATTCTCATATTGCTGTATCCTTCGTTTACAGTTAAATGACCAGTGGCTTTGGGAGATGCATGTGAAAAGGATTGGAGTACAAGCATCCATTATAATATACACTGTCAGGGGGAAAAAAAGGTACTAGACAGGTTTATTTTTGTTCCTGATGATGGTCTTTACAGTTCAATCATGCATGTTAAATATATTTCAATATATTCACTCTTTCCTTTATAACACTAGATTACTTAAACGTACACTTTTTTTAACAAAAGTGTAATTGACATCTCGTGTCCATCTGGGTTTCCTCCGGGTTTTCCAGTTTCCTCCCACCTCCCAAAAACATGCTAGTATTTGGACTGACCCGAGATGTGAATGAGTGTGTGCATTGTGCCATGTGATGGAGTGTATTGGTTTACCATCCAGTATGTATTCCAACCTCACACCAGTATTCCCAGGATACGCTCCAGATCTACAGTGACCCTGACCAATATAAAGCAGTTATTGAAAGTGGGTGAGTGTAATTGATCATATCCTTGCTTCAAACATCATAGTTAAGCTACAAATCTAATTTAGTAATAAATAAGTGACTTTGTTAAAGATGGAGAAACAAACAATCTGTGTTTACAAATCTACGTTCAGCGTTATTTTGGTTATTTTAGAAATGTATTCCGTTACAGTTACAAATTACTTCATAAAAAATATAACCACTAATGTAAGCCAAGTATCACAATATGAAAGTAATGTAATCTGATTATTATTATTTTTGTATTACTTCAAGGTCACATACGATAATGTGTGATAATGATAATGACAATACTTGTAAAGATTAAACCGTGTATTATATATTAGTGTGCTCCTGTTCAGGTTGTGTGAACTGGGTGTTCATCGCTCAGGATTCTGCTCCTAACTGACTGACAGAGCACTGTTATCCTCTTTGGCCACACCTCAACCACCTCCAGTGTCACTCATAGGGATCCCTAAGGCTCAGTGCTTGGACCCCTGCCAATCATTATCTACATACTCCGACTTTCACCTCTATGCTGACATCACACAGATCTACCTCAGCACTAAATCCTTCGAAAAATCTGAAACATATCAAAACATAGAGAACATAGATTTCTCAAGATCAAGTTGTCCTACACTGCACATTGATGAGTCCGCTGTCTCTTTTTCCCCCCGAGTTCGAAATCTCAGGATAGTTCTCCATTGCGCCCCCTTTTTCACTGCTTAAACCTATAACTTGCCTAGACGGAATGACATTTTGTGTCACGTCATTTCATCTGATTTTTCCTGATGCTTTTCCCACTCACATCATTGTCTCTTATTTTTTATGTAAGTTTATCTGTCTCTCATCAGTGTTTATCTCTGTTTCATCATATTTCAAGGTAACTCTTTCTGGGTTAGGGTAACATAATGCTGCAGCAGGCAGCACTGGGTTATTGTCCAAGTTTCACATGTTTTCCCCATGTCTGCACTGGGTTTTCTCCAGGTTCTCCAGTCTCCATTGACCTTGCAAAAACCATAGGTAGATTGGACCTATTGGCCCTAGGTTTGAATGAGTGTGTGAATGGTGCCCTGCAATTGACCGGCAGTCTATCCTGAATGTGTTCCTGCGTCACGCCCGGTGGTCCTGGTATAGGCTCCGGCTCAATGACCATGACCAGGATGAAGCACTTACTGAAGATAGATGATAAACACAAATGTATTTGGGTTATTGAAAAGTACTTATTATAATTATATTTATTATTATTATTATTAGTAGTAGTAGTAGTAGTAGTAGTAGTAGTAGTGTCAATAATGTCAGTTGATCTTGATAACATTGAAAAGAACATTAAAAGCCACCAAGAAAGTATGTCTTGCCTGCCCTCTGTCAATACCTCCATAATGAGAAATAATGACAGAAGGGGCAGTGATACAAGAACCAGAGTGACCTTGTCAGGTCTGAATTGACCTCCAGGAGTGTGGAGTTACTGCTGACATGTGCAACACTATAGAAGGGGGAAAAAAAGTACAAAACACTGAACTGTCTACAAAATCATCCTCTGCATTTAGGCTATATAAACATCAGGGGTGGAGTGACATGAGACATTTGCAGTATTTAACTGTACAACCTAATATCAGGATTCTCAGTACATCACTAGATCTGCTTACATCTTCACATTTTTAAAGAGTTTGGCATTAGATAGTTTAACAGTGGAGTCACAGTTCAATGATTTGGTTAGGAAAGCACTTGCTAAGCCTTCAAAATAATACAGTAACAGGTGGTACATTCATTCGTTAAAAATGTAGAACATTCCCAGGCACCTAGAAACCTAGAAAGAGACATTATTTATGCTAATGTGGTATAATAACAATAATAACAACAATAATAATAACAATAATACGTTTACATAAAGGCCTAATTTATATTGCACCTTCCCACTCACTGACCAGAACACAACAACAGCCCGACTTAAGAAAAGAAAGAGGAAGAATAATGAAAGGACTATTTGCACATTAGCTAATCCTTTAATTTTAGTCTAACTCAACCACAACTGAAACAGGATGTACTGCATAAAAACTGAAGAATGTGTATGGACAGAGCTGTTATACAGTACCGTGCAAAAGTTTTAGGCACATGCAAAGAAATGCTGGATAAAAGGTGCAAGTAAATGTTTATTTTCTAGTAAATGAAAGTAAATATTTCAACATTTAAAAAACACCATAAAGAGCAGTAAAGAGTACTAAATGAAACAAAGTCAATATTTGGTGTGAAAATAAATAAATAAATAAATACTATCCGTCTCTGGTAGAATTAGTGCAGTTTTATAAGGAAGTGAGCTGTAAGTGTTATTGAGCATCTTGCGGAACCAGACACGGTTCTTCTGGAGACTTTGACTGTCGCACTTGCTTCTTATATTTGCAGCAAAACCCAGCAGACTTCATTGTGTTTTCTGTCTGAAAAGTGTCTCTTACGTAATATACTTCTTTCTTTACTGACATACAAACATTTTTATGTAAGATTAACATTAATTTTGTGCTGGTAAACTAATGTTTAGGAATCTAAAAAGTTTTTTGTACTGACTCGATAATGTAGAAGTGATAATATATAATATATAAGATTAGAACAATTATGCTTCTCCAGGGTAGGTGGAGGTGTCCACACACACACACACACACACACACTCATTATTTCTCAGACAATGAATATTCCTAAATAGTGTAAATATTCCAAAATGTTATTTACATAGGAAACATAAAGCTATATTTGTAATTTTTTTTAGCTAAAGTTACACAAAAAATGAATCCAGCACCAATTCTACCCTTCAGTGTTCCCTCAACAAAAAATAAATAAACAATACACACACACACACACACAGTCTGCTTAGGCTAGAGTACAGTACCTGAATGTTAAAGTGGAGAAGCTTTCCAAATTGACAGTCAACATTACTGTTCTGATTTGGTTGGATGTTGGTGATCCAAATCGTCATCTATTCTCCTTTTTAAAGACGTTTTTTATTATTATTATTATTATTATTATTATTATTATTAGTAGTAGTAGTAGTAGTAGTAGTAGTAGTAGTAGTAGTAGTATTTCAGCTGAAACTGGATTGAACAGTTGGTAATCAGATAATGTAAATTTAAAAAAAAAAAAATGTTAAAAAAAATGATAATTTTTGAATTATATTTATGTTTTTAAATTTTATGCTTTTAATTTTTTCTCAGCTTGTTTTGATTACATGAACATAAAACCTGCTTTCTTTCATGCCTCAGCGTCGCGTGTATACTATACAAACTAGTTCAATATGGAAATAAACTACCTAATACAAATGGGCTCTATTATTTTTGAATTGTGGAGGTCACATTACAGCTATATCTCGAAGTTTTTCCTGATCCACACTACCTGAAAACAGTGTTTAAATAATTAGCACAATTTATGTACTAGATTATTTGTAAAAGTCAAACTATTCAACACTTACATTTCCATCTATTCATTTGGTACAAGCTATTATCCAAATTGCCTTAGGAGTCATACAGTCTAATCACAAGGCTGTTAAAGATGTTGACAGAGATAGAAAAGGCACAGAGATGGTGTGTGTTGCCAGATTGGGCAATGCCTTGTTCAGTTGGGATATCTTCATCACATTTGCCTTGGGTGGGTTAGTTATAATTTTGGACAATTGTACATGTGATTCATGATATGTGTTTTTATGGAACAGTTCTTTTGGTTTGTTTTAAACTGGGAAGATTTTAAAAGCTGACTGATCTGATCTGCTAAATCATCCAGCCTAACCCTAAAAGACATTTCATGTTTATTTTTATCTATCCATAATCATTTAGCTCCACATAAGTCCATTCAGATAAAGCCCTACTCTTCATGCACACTCTATAATGTACTTTATGTGGCTTTCAGCTCATTAAAGGCTGTCCAGAAACTTGTAACTGGTGTAATTTTCTAAAAGTTGTTCCTGGCAGTTTCCTGTTTATGGCCACACATCCCCTGATAGCTGTGCTAAGGTTTAGGGAAGCACCGGGAAAGAAAAGACAAGACTTGCTGTCAACTCCGTGCTCAGGATATCCTGGGAAAAGAAAATGATCTGAAATCATGGCCTCGACCTCTCACTAATTTTAGCAAAGACCTTGTTTTGGGATAATGTTCAACACGTTGTGACCAATTTTTTTTGTTCTATGTATGAGGACTTAAATTAGACCTAATCCACTCGTTTTCAGAAGGAAACATGGAAAACAATATGTGCTCTTTTATAAGATAATTTCACAAAAAGATGAATTAATTTAGTATTATGAGTTGCTTTTAGTTAGTGGTTTTTTGTGGCATTATGTAACAGGTTTAAACTATTTTTTGATTCGTTAGTACATATGTTAGATTATAAATGTAACTATTTGAAGAACTATCCTTAGCTAAATGTCCCAAAATATGTATGGCTTTTCCATTTGACTTGTAATTGGTGGCAATCATGTCCAAACCTCAAAAAGCCTCCCAGCAGATTAACTACCAAGTTTATGTTTATGGAAGTCTAAAAGTGTCAAAATGACTACAAAAGAAAGAAATAAATTCCCTGCATGTGCTAGAATATGTCATGGCTAAGAGCACATACACCATACAAATCAGGTCTGCAGAGCATGTTGAGAAAGTTATTATTACAGAATTTAAATGTATGACATTTTACATGGAGTACCTATGCATTATGACTGATGGTCAAATAAATTCTCAATGAAATTGAAATAATCTACCAGCTTTCAAATTTGGGTTTGTTTTAAGATCTGTAATATGCTTGGATTATTTTGTGGGGCTGAAGGATTATATTGGGATACATCTAATATTAATTTTTGAAAATGTAAAAACATAACATTTATAGTTTCTAGTCCATTTTTGAAAGATTCATACCCAACACGTTAGATAAGCTGCACTTTAATGCTAAGATGGAGATTATGTTTTATGTGACTTCTAGTTTTTGATGTTTAAAAAATAGTAAAAACTCACACATACCACAGATTAGAAACACAGGCAGGAGTTTAATGGAAAACAACTAGGAAAAACGTCTTAAAAGTGAATTATAAAATGCCTAAAAATAAAATAAATGGTATTGTTAGTGGGGTGCATGGTGGCTTGGAGGTTAGCATGTTCACCTCACACCTCCAGGGTCCGGGGCTCAAGTCCCGCCATGTGTGCACGTTGTTTGCATGTTCTCCCGGTGCTGCGGGGGTTTCCTCCCCCAGTCCAACGACATGCATGGTAGTTTGATTGGCGTGTCTAAAGTGTCCGTAGTGTATGAATGGGTGTGTGTGTGTGTGTGTGATTGTGCTCTGTGATGGACTGGCACCCTGTCCAGGGTGTACCCCGTGCCTTGTGTCCCATGCTCCCTGGGATAGGCTCCAGGTTCCCCGTGACCCTGAAAAGGAGTAAGCGGTAGAAGATGGATGGATGGTTGTGTTAGCACCTGGAGATTTGCGTTGCACACGCTGTAGTTCTTACTAGTCCACAAACGGGTCCGCTGTCCAGAGATCAAAACAACAATATATTTGTTCAACTTGAGAAACTGGTTGAACAGCTATGCTAGTTAACTAAGCAAACACTAAGGGTTCTTGATTAACCTGTGTGGTTACACACCCATCTGCTTCTGTGAGATTATATGTGTGGCTGCATGAAATGTTCAGCAGAAATGTTCAGCAGAAATGGTCATTGGAAATAGTTAGCAGAAATGGTCATTAGAAATAGTTAGCAGAAATGGTCATTAGAAATAGTTAGCAGAAATGGTCAGTAGGAATGCAGAAATGGTCATTAGAAATAGTTAGCAGAAATGGTCAGTAGGAATGCAGAAATGGTCATTAGAAATAATTAGCAGAAATGTTTAGCAAAAATGTTTATCAGAAGTGTTCAGCAGAAATGTTCAATAAAAATGAAACTTGGAGGGCTGCATGGGAGAACCTTTATGATGAAATTTCTGACAATTTCTACTATATATGGCTCAGAAACCTACAGACTAAAATATGTTTCTCTTTTGCATGCATCTCGATGACAAGTTCAATTCTACTTACTTCCTAAAGTGTAAAAGGAGAAAACTGCATTTAAACTTCATACGCAGTGCAGGAGAGTCACTGGTATGTGATTACATACTATATTGATTAAGTTTATATGTGTTTCACTACAGCATGTCAGTATCAGGAATTTGATCAAGGCATGCTGTTCACTGTGTAAGGAAATCTTACTTAGCTGGAAAGATTTTTGTTCAAATGGCTCCTTACACAACATGATATTTTTCAGGCAGATAGCCAAGGCAAGGTTAAAAACAAAATAAAATAATGTCCAAATAATTCTGGTGAAATATATTTGATTTCTCAACATTGTCAAAATATATTAACGGCACACAAACCGGTTGTGCGTCATGCTGCATCACACCCCACAACATGCTTTATTTTCATATATATATATAATATAATATAACAGCACGTTCGGGAGTGTTAGTCCTTACTTACTCGTATGGTAATTACTTTTCACAGAATTACAGCTCTGCGTTTTTTTTATTTTATTTATGTACCATTTGTGCAGGGGTTATTGATGGGGGGCGTGCTTTTCCTTACATGCTGGGGTATGCGAAGAAAAGAGTTTCACTGTGCTGTAATGTATATGTGACCAATAAAGCCACATTATCACTAAAACTAGCTGAAACGAAACTGAAATTGAACACAAAAATACAAAAAAAAAGAAGAAAAATAAAAGATAGCAGTATTTTTAAACCATAATAACCAAGGGCGTAGGTTCGGTCTCAATATCGGTAGGGACACCCACTCCGAAAAAAAAGGACTGTTTAATGTTGACAACCAAATGGTTGATTAAAATATAACATCTATATTTGCATTAAGATCTGTTTTTACATTTAAATACAAATGATACAAAGCAACAGATCGACTAAAAGATTCTAAATTCTAAAATTCTAAAAATCTAAAATTCCAAAATTCTGCCCTCCCAAAATATTGGTAGGGACACGTCCATATGCAAATCTACGGCCTTGATAATTACCCTGGTTCAGCATACCTTGATTTAAAAAGACAACAACCTTGTGAAATTTTGGACTCGTTGGCCTTCCACAGTGCGTGCTTCTCTTTTTTTTTTTTTTAACTCGCGGGTAGGAGGTAGAGTCACGCTGCCCAGCCCAAACGCACGCAGATTAGTTCTCTCTCCGCGTGGCGACGTGCTGCTCTTCCTTACAATCAAAGCAACACTTCTGGAGCAGTATTCATCATCTACTTCAAAGTAAAGACTTAAAAAAATGGCTCAGTTTAACAAAGGCCCCGCGTACGGTTTGTCGGCTGAAGTCAGGAGCAAGGTAAGTCTGGAGCAGCGGTCCTCACTGCGTGTTTGTTTGGACTGAAATCTGTTGTTACTTTGTTTCCTCGCGCGCGCGATTATTTCATTTAACCTCCGAATCATCGAATATTCGAAACCACTGACCGCTTTAACAGTTTTATTTTGGGGCGGTTAGTCGCTTCTCTCTCTCTCTCTTTCTCTCTTTGTCCTGCCCATCACTGCTTTCTTTTCTTTTTTTCCACCCTCTCTCTCTCTCTTCATCAGCACGCGCGTTTCTGAGAACATTCTGGAAAGTGCGAGGTAAATCACGTGCGTCTCAAACTTTTCGTGCACGCGTATATTCTCTCTCTCTCCCTCCTCCGCCTTGACAGACGCACACGCGTGCACCTAATGCAAGGTCGAAGCCAGCGTGTGCGCGCGCTCTTTTTCTTCTTCTTTTTCTTAATTCTGTGTTCTAAATCTCAAGCAGTCTCGCTCTCTGCCACGAAGGCACTTCGTTCAGGAGTTTGTCATCATGCACGTGCGCTCATGATCGAGCTCTTCTCCTAGTCCATGAAGTTGTTTGTATAGGACTATAAAGTGTCGCTTGGATTCAGGTGGAGCTTTTCGAGCTGCTGAGATGATGCATGGCTTGTGCATTATGATATGTCTGGAGGGCAGAAAGCCTGAGAGGAACATACTTGGGGGCATTGAAGTAGGGGAAATGCATTATGTTGTGTTATTGGATGCAATGGGATGATTGAGGTGCATTGTGTTGAGAGGGCAGTGCAGAAAGTGGCAGTGCCTCATACAAGCATGCATATAACCTTAACTAAGGAGACACAGGGTGGCTTCCTAATTGCTGATGCAAAAAAAAAAAAGGCGGAGATGGAACCGGTCCATCACAGCATGACTAAATATTTAAGGACTGTCTAAGGAACTCAGCTACTATTGCATTATCCTTTTTTTTTTTAACAAGCAAAGTGGAAGTGACTTCTTTTTTTGTGTGTGTGGCTGTGGTCATAAGCCTTCAGGAAGTGAACTCACGCTTTTTTTTTTCTTTTTTTTTTCCCCTCTTCTTCTTCTAGAGTGTTCTCATCTCTATAAGTCCTTATGCCTTTTTATAGAGGATTGACTTGTTCTTGTTGAGTTTCCCCCACACCATAATAGCTCAGTGTTGCTGTGAAGTGATGAGGGTTTGCACAGGTGTTCCTAGTGTAGAATCACACTTAACAAACACTAGGCCCAGGTTCTACCGCGAGTCCCTGGATCAATCGATTTCTCGAGTTCGTCGTTCTGAAAAAACGTGTGACGTGCGCGTGTTCTGCAAGCTTGTTTTGGGTTTTTTTTTCTCGTTTTGCAAGTCAAATTAGTAAGTTATTTGTTGCCGTGATGTTGGAAATGCAAGTCGCAGGTGTGTCATTTTTCTAGAGCGAGCGCACGCACACGTACACTCTTGAGGTGGAGGCTTCCTGTTTGCTGAAAAAGAAACCAGATTTGATTTCAGTAATCACATGTGCCAATAATTGATTATACTGTAGAGTACAGCACTAAATTATTATTGTACTCTGTGTTGCTTCCATTTTTGGGTGGCGTTTGTGTCCCAAAGATATGATTGTCCCATGCAGGAGACGGCATAAGGACGTTTCATATTCTTTATTCTGCAGAAAAAAATACTTGAAGGCCGTGACTGACAGGCCGGTTATTGAGAGGTTCTTTCGAATTTCAGGTGCATGCGTTGTAAACACATGTAGCAAGGTGAAGTATGTTTCCTGACTAACTTGATTTCAGGCGTGTGCAGTAACACTGTTCCCCTTCACGGCTCGAGACGCGACGGCGCATGGCCATGTTTGAGGAAACGGGTGTGAAGATGTTCATCTAAACAATTTGATCGTGCCGGAGCCGTCAAACACTTGGCATGGTGTTAACTATGTCAGATATGCATTGCTTTTGTTGAAGGATTTAACCACAGGCAGATTGATTACACTTGTATGTATGCTGCAGTTGTACTCTTGCGATGCGCAGAATGTCAGACTCCGCGTGCAGACTGATGGGAATGAGAAAGCTGGCATCGTTTCAGTAATCAGAATGTATTAACTGACTGAGTAGTAAATCGGTGTGTATTATTGAAAGAGTGACGCATGCAGTGGGGGTGAGAGTTTGGTGTTCGGGCCGCATGTTGCTCTGGATATCAACACGGAGACGCTTGTATAAGCCAGGTGCTGTGTAATCGACTCTTATTAACTCTACAGTCATCACATCCAAGCAGATTTAACAGGATATGACTTGCGCCAAATTATAGGCTGTCTGCAGGCGTCACCGAACTACAGCCCATGTGAACGTGATCCAAACATGCAATGTGGTTGTTTTGTACTGTGTGGCATTTTTGTTCATCTTAGAGACTCGGTGTAACATATGCTTGTGCGCCCGTTGCGTTTTATTTTACTAATCTTTTTATACAGTTAGCTGTGGTGTCTCGACCATGGTAAACAATGCAGGAATTTTTTCTCACTGTGGTTAAAAAAATAAAATTCTTCAGGGCAGGCCGGCATTTTGCTTGACTTGTGTTTTTATGTTTACAGTGACAACAGTGCTGTTTTATTAGTACTCCTTTGCACTGTGCAATATCAGTCCGTACGGGGGGGGGGTGGTGAGAGAGATTATATATTTGGTGATCGTTTCGGCCAAAAATGCTCGATTTTGATGCCTCTTTTTCTTTGAAATTTGCATTGTATTTTGTGCTTTTGTTTTGTTGCAGAAAACTACCTGAATCGGTGAAATTGCACTTGCATTAAATGCTTTTGTACGGTCTTTCGCAGTCATGTTTGTTGGAAATTTTTTTTTTAACAGCTGTATTCATGTTTGAGGCTTTGGCTGAATGCGTGATGTGATGTCACAGCCCAAATCTATGTGTTCGTTTCTCGTGATCATGAAATCCTGAAGAGACTGTAACATGTAAAACACTGTGAACTGGGTACTATAGTCAACTTGCTATGTAGTTCCAGTCTGTAACTGATGGCACTTCTTACCCAAAATGCCATTGTAAACAATGCCTCGGTTTTGTATGGGGTTGCAAAACTTGATATTGGATATTACCATCATATTTTCCCTCTAATATAACTTAAGTGAGGACTGATTTTAAAGTAAAATGACGAGGAGATGTAAAATGTTATTAAAAGAAATAATAATCAATGCTGAAATTGAAACATTTCGCCCGCTTAACTAACATGAGTAGGTTAGATTGCTACTGGAACATCAGCAAAATGTCACAATGTCTCACAGCTTCTACTATTTTGTGTAAATTATGTAAGAAAATATGATGTAACAATAGATTATTTGTTTATTTAGTTCCAAACTATGACTTCATTTTGTCTGCATGTTCTCTTTCAGCTGAAACAGTACACTTATAATGTCCATGGCAATTTGTGCAGTTTGTTTTAACTTCATACACACATTGGCTTGCTAGCTCGCGTCATAACTAGCCAGCTAATTACCTCACTAGCGGAATAAACATGTGAGCACATTGGTTGTCATGAATACGTGGAAGGGGTTAGATAAACACCCAAGTGAAACATAGAAAATCAAATATTGAAATATTAAAATAATGGTGTGATTAGTTGATCCCTTGAAATGTTTCGTGTATGGAGTTTACACTTGAGCGAAGAGGCCGAAGTGCTTAACGACTAATTCGAGCTCGTATCCAGTTTAGCCTAGTTAAAACTGTCCAAAACCACAAAGTGTGTCAATCGACACGCGCTCGCTTATGTCACATCTAGCTGAAGCCGAACACTTTCTTGCTCAGGCAGGAGGCGGGACCTAAAATGTGAAACCGTAAGAATGCCATAAGCAGTAATTCTGATAATATAGTGCCAGTTTAATTTGTATATTTATAGGGTAATATGGAATTAATGTTTAATATGTTTGCTGCACAATGTATTTTGAGAAGTATTCCCAAACATCTACAATCAAAAATCGGGCACCAAACATGACTTTATGCGTCGTGTCTGTCAATTGGATAAAGACTTTGGTCAAACTATGTTCTTTACATTTCTTATCGCTTATTTTTAAATAAACAAACAAATAAATACCCTAACCAACTGGTTATACCAAGTAAATCATGTCGGTTCAAGTTATCTTCATGTTCTGTTTGGTAATGCTGAAATAATCCAAAAGTATTAAAGATGTGGGTGGGGCTACACTTACAGGCTGTGAGGACTTTATCTGTTAATACATCGCTGTTAAATTCTTGATTCTGATTTGTCAGAATGTGTTCACTCATTTTCTGTCACTGTTGCTCTGACCGTAGTGTTGGCTAAAACTCAAATCAGGTTTATATTAATGAGCTGGAGCTTTACGGTTTTTTTTTTCCCTCCACATGCACGTCTAAGGATTTTGGACATTTTTTTGTGGTTTCTAAATATTGCATTTTATTTGTCTTATTAGCTTCAAGAGAATGCAAAGGAACAACTTTGCACGAAAGCCCCCAATGTTCGATTTGGTAAAGTTCTGTGGTATAAGAGGAATAAAACACTTGGGTGTAGGTATGATATTTTTAGGAAATGGTCGCCTTTTTCCAGAATAGTATGCACGATTATTTCCATTCCTTACATGATATACAATTTATTTTTATTTATTTATATAAAGTAGATGGGATCGGTTTTAGTTGGTGAGGGCTCATTTGAGTACTTCCATGTTTTTTCCCTCTCCGAAATTGCACCCCGACTTCCAGGCTCTATGAAATTTAGTGTTGTCATATACAGCAAAGCAAAATTTTTTTTTTTCTCTGAGCAGACCAAATTTGAGGTGTTTTTTTTTTTTTTTTTTTAATAATCGTGTGTGTGTGTGTATATAATAATTATTAGTGTGCACAGTGTTACTTTGATACAGGATGGAGCAAAATTGCAGGTTGTATCTGAAGCATTTGAGGTTGTTTACTCATCATGCCTTGACGTTAAGTCATACCTGTGAGCATGTTCACACTAAACCCCATGTAGATGATTACTGAGAAACTGACAGCCTTGTGGGATGGAACTGATGGATATCAGACCTGGAGGCTCCTGATTCATCTTCAGACTTGCGCTCAGTTTTTCCTCCTTCTATCTCAAACAAGCGAAATCAAGGCCAAACACAGAATCTACTGTGTGGTTGCAGATGGCTGCACTAGTGTTGGTCCCTTGGTTACTGTAGGACACACAACACCCAAACATCTTGGAAGAGGCGGAAGCTGGAAAGAATTTTGCTGTTAACCTTTGACCTCTCTGTGTGTAGACGTGTTTTTTTTTTTTTCCCTTTGTGGGTCTTTGACAGTGGTGGGATTTTTCACGATGGTCAGAGGTCATTGAGAACTCTAGGTCGGTTTTTCGATATTTACCTCATTGATTTTCCCCTCTCAGCTTGGAAATGTGTATTGACTACATCACATGAGTGAGTATGCTCACGGCGATGGGGGAGTAGCAGTGAATGGAATTTTCAGCAGGCAAAAATTTAAATAGTAATTTTTATTGGCTGTGTGTACATTTTGAACTAGGTCTAAACTGCCGATTCTTTTTAGTCAATCGATTTTAATTGGTTTAGAAATGTATATAAAATAATATTTTTGGAATTTAGTACTTCTTTTCAGTATTTCAGTTAACCAATGCTACAGTATGCTTAGCCTTAATAAATAACAGGTACTAACTACAATACAGTATTAACGGTCTATACAAATTTAAAATAAGGGCCCATACCCAATGTGTGTGTCCTTAACTGATTCGTTTGAGTGATTCAGATCTTTTATGGTGTGTAGCATCAATTCTAAGGCTTTGGGAGTGACTGGTTTCGATTGCCTGGAATCAGCCAGTCGACTCCGTGAGATTGACTCCCGTCACCTTTGACGTGAACTGAAAGCAGGATAGTGAATTGATGACACAGCACGTAGTAAAAATGTACATTTGTGTAGGTTAAGGAAGTGAAAATCTACCGAGTCAAAACAATACTTTGAACTACATAATAAGCTAATTGATTAAAAAAAGACAACTCCTGATTACATACATGGATGGAGTACATGGATACACAATACTGACAATGTATCAAATTATTTTCTTGAAATAACGTTTGAGATTAAGTTGTCTTTTTATTAAAGTTTAGTTTTGATTTGGAGCTATGATGCTAATGTAATTAAAAACCAAGGGAAGCTTATAGCATGGTTTAGCATGGAAGTCTTCCCTCATCAAGTTAAGCTTAAGTTATGTGTAAATCATGTAGACATGATTCTGATCATAATATAGTTCCAAAATTGATGTGTACACATTATTTACTGTCAATATTAGAGATGGTGGCACTCTGATATGCTGTACATATTGGGCTAATATCCATAAAAATGCTAACATGCTATTTATACAAGGATGCTTTAGAAAAGTGTTTTTATTTAGAGAGTTGAATGATACTAAACTGGTAGCTGTTGGCTTGATGTAATATTGTTAGCTACATTAGCCTTTTAGCTTTAATTCGAAACTGGAATCAAATTTCAGATACCAAACCTGTGGTTTTGGTGTAAGGGAACTGCTGTCAAACAGTCTGACATCTTCCGCTACTGTCTTTTCATTTTTTTTTTTTAATGCCATATTTGGTCACATGAACATATTTGAAGCAAAAGACTACTACATGTTGAGGGGAAGTCTAAGAGTGCGAAAAACAATACTGGAATGCAGGTGTGCCTTTATTTAGAGGCAGCTGTTTACTTTGCCTTTTGTCCATCATTTCGCTTTTCACTCGTTGAGTCAGTGTTGTGTGCTGAATGAGGTCTAGTGGGGAAGTGAGAACATGGAAAGCCAGAAGAGAACACGGGTTCACTGCTTTCTTTCGCTTTTTTTTTGTTTCACTTCTCCGAGCGCATTTTTTGTTAACTTCTGAGGACTCGAGTCTTTAAAGACCTGGCTGTTCTCTGCCTTACAGGAAGTGCAATGCCTTGATTTTCTTTTGTGTACACATTGTGTGCTAAAGCTTCTATAAACAGGATGCAATATGTTATTCTCACCTCCTCTTTTGCTCTTGTTGCTGCATCACCTCTCCAACAGCCCAGGAGACCTTGAGTGCAGGGCGTATGACCACTGTGCCAATGCCCTGTGGTGTTTACTTGCATAGTGTCACATTGAAACCTCAGTGTTTACTCAATAGATTGCTTTTGTTGAAGTGCTGCTTCCTGCTGGCCTTGCTCTGACATGGCTAAGCTACAGCCAGTTATAACACAGCTTCAGTTAAACATGAAAAGGCTGGATCCTTCTGAAGGGCATCCTTTAGGTCCTGTCCATTTCCATTACATTTCCTTAACTGGGGTTTAACAAATGCCACTCAGTATTTGTAATGTTTGTTTATTTTTATCTCTTGCTACAGCGATACAGGCAAAGCCAGAAAATTTTTACTGTCTTGAAAACTGCAGTCAGACCAAAATGGGAACACATTTTATGTTTGGGGGGGGTCAAATCACTGGATGGGAAAGGGCATGGGATGAGACACATGCGCATTCGCTTCTGGTAGCAGTTTTCCCTTCACATGGTCTTTATCTAGATGTGCTTTGACCTGTGAATTAGCGAATCTGGATTAAACCTGTGGTGTCTTTTGCCTGATTTAAAAACTGAAGCAGGGATTAATTTTTGGTTAGACCAGACTTTTGATGGACCTCTCAAAAGAAAAACAAACATGCTGTGTGCATCAATTTGTTCCAATCCACAAATGGGGGTTTCTGTGGTAAAATTTGGGTCCCAACCCCCATTTGTCTGCTAGGATTTTTCTTCTACGCAATGTTGATGCCTTTAAAAAAAAAAAAAGAAAAATAACAAAAACAAAAAAAAACCCCAAAGAACCAGTCCAACTGGTAAAAGCCCGAGACAGTTTTGTTGTTGATTTGGGATGTAATACACCAACCCTGCGCCAGCCAATAAACGTTATCGAGCATTGTTAATCAGCCATCCATGGTGTGTAGTTTATCTTTGCACCCTTTCAGCTGATTGAACATGATGTCAGGGAGAGAATTCTCTTATAGGCTGTCCACTCGAGGGAGTTGATACCAGAGAGAAAGCAAAGCAAACATTACTGTCTAGCTATTGCTATTTGGGACAGTTTTTTCTAAGATCATCAGAGCATATTAAGTTTTAAAAAAAATTTATTAGAAACATTATTGCCTCCTCCTGTATGAAAAATAATTGTCATCTTTTCATTATCATCTTTTCTGTATGTTTTCTTATTCCCCAGGAAGGAGGTGATGGTCAGCTTGACTCAAATTTTTTGGGCTTTTTTGTGGTTTGAGGTATTTGACCAAGGTTCTCAGCTACTCCCCTTGGCTTGGATTGTTCCTCAGTTGGGAAAATGTCATTTGCTCTCCTTTTTCTTTTCATTATTCTGTTTTGGTGAACCTATACCCACTGTAGCCTCAGTTTCCTGTTCTTGGCTGACGGGAATGGAAACAGACATGGTGTTCTGCTACTGTACCCAGTCTGCCTCACGGTTCGCGATGGTGGTAAAGAGTGGCTTTTTGAGTTATTGTAGCCTTCCTGTCTGCTTGAATCAGTCTGGCTATTCTCCTCTGACCTCCTGCACCAACAAGCAGTTTACATTCTCAGAACTGCTGCTCACTAGGTGTTTTTTTTTTTGTTTGTTGTTTTTCGCACCAGAATTAACTGTGAATTTTAGGTACTTTGGTGTGAAACTCCCAAGAGGTCAACATTTATGATTAGGCTTTTATCAGATGTAGGGTTGTTTTTTGTGTCATGTGAATTTATGATGTACAGTTATACCATTGCACCATGACTCATGGAAACATGTGATGGTTTACTGTTGATTGTAACATGAGAAGGGTGATGCAGTTAGTTTCCTTCCTCACACTTAGGCTGTGCCACATGACCTTTGGTAATCGTTATTGCAAACAAGAACAAGTTGCAAAGGATTGAGCTGTCCAATTGATCACTCTGTGCGCCGTGATCATCCCTGACCTGAGCATTAAATTTCCCTAAGAGCGATATCCTGTGTGCTTGGACACATAACAATCACACAGTTCAACAAACACGAATGACTGTTCTAAATCATGCATTCCTTGTCTATTGCACGTATCAAAATACCGAATGCTATAATTGCAGTATGGTGTGCTGTCGAACTTTTATTCTGGATATGCTTGAATGTTTTCTGTGAATAACATCTGTGGATGTTTTTGAAGAAACTGATTGTTCTCTTGTTGAATTGAGTTCACCATAATCCTGCATGAAGGATTTTTGTCCTTTGCCTTTCGAGCAGAGACTTGTTGAGCATGCTGGAAAGATCGTTCAGTGTGTTTGAACATGCAAAGGAAGTCGTTCAACATTTCCACCGCGCTGCTACTCGGGCTGAGTCAGTTCCCTTGTTGTTGCTTTGCTACTGTCTCAGTTGACCTCTTAATGACCCTGTTCTTCTTAACTAGACAATAAAATATCACATGACAATGTTATGTCTGGGTGTATTGTATGCATCATTTTATACTGATGTGCATTTAATTGGTGAATTAAAACGGCATAAACGAAGTATGGTGGGGGGTATAATCAAATAATTATTTTAATCCTATAAAGTGATTTATTGAATAAAAAAACTTCAATGAGGCTTTATTTTAGCACATCCCTCAGTGAAACAAATCAATAAAGCCTTGTTGAAGTGGACACAGTTGCATGTTTCTCTCTAGTTAGGCACAAATCTAAAATGTTCCCAGATCGCCGATGTAACATTTGGTTTCCCAAAAAGATGTGTCGCAGCGGCAGAACCCAAAGTGAAATTGCAGAATTCGCCTGACTGGATTTTGCCATGCTCAAACAAACCCACACCAAACTAACAGACCCCATATAAGGCGTTTGATTATGATTACGAAATATTAATATAAAATCTCCAGCAATATAGTAGGCTATAAATACAAGTTAATATAGCAACTGTTATACGTGTATACAAAATGCTGTACTTTGTACTTGTCGTTGTGCCGACTCGAAGCAGAAACATTACTGTGGCATGTGATGTGACACCACCGCGGTGGCAAACTACCACCGTGGTGGTGCGGTTGTCATGGCCACTGTCACAACCCTGCTTATGTTTAATTTTGTAAACACTGAAAACATTTGAAATGGAGGGGCAGGAAGAAAATTCTAAATTAATGGAATTTCATGGCACAACCAGTTAGCATTTGCTTGACACGCACAACTGTAAATAGACACAACACGTTATTAGGATTTACCACGTTACGCTTACTCAAACTCCAATCTGACCATGCTTACAAGTATAAACCCGCCTTGTTTCATTAACATGTATGCACACTTCCGATTACAGGGAGGTAAAAAAAAAAAAAGTACACATTTTAACGTATGGCTTGAGCAGGTAAAAGTATCTGGATATAATTTCCCCTATCACTACCCCTACACTGTTTTCTTTTCTGGATTAGTTATGAGGAGTTGAAGCTGAAATTGCATTCAGAGCTGACTCTAAAGCCATGGGTCAGAGGTCAGGCAACCCTCCATGCAATTTCCTGTATGCAGCGTGGCTCTTGGCACTAATCCTACATAAACATGGCTGGGGTGAAGAGGAAAAACATTTTCTTGATCTGTTCTCCAGTAGCCTGACTTCAGAGACTATTTTGGTTCTAAGATCGTTTAAAATTGGAAGCCTGGGATCTGATTTCGTGATCTGGATTTTCACATGCCTAATGTGTATATATTTGGACTATATAAAATAAAAAATGCTAATCACGCTAGGCTTATGCTCATATGAAATTTTTGTGACCCGAGACGCCGTGGTTTTGCTTTCACAGAATTCACGTCCAGTGAACAAAACGATCGGATTGAATTGGATGTCTGGATCTCTAATTTTATTTTCGGTTTTGCATCATCAGACACGCATTAAATCCAGTCCGACATCGTACAAAACGTAGCCTTTTCATGTTCCGAGTGTGTGTGTGTGATGTGATGTGATGACTGACACGAAACAGATCATGCACATAACACAGAACATAACTTGTCTGGAAACATGTTGCTGTCAGAGCTGTGATTTTTGGGCTTAACGTGGCAATAGAAACTTTGGGGGGGGTGAGCGAACTTGGTTCGTTGTGAGAATGTTTGTATCAACATCAAAATTAGGTTTCTGCCAAATTTTGATATTAAAGATCATGAACTGACATTTGGTTCTATGCTCAGAGAGCAGGAAGGTGTCTTTGGGGTGTTATGAAGCAACCCATTTTTCTCCTACAATTAAACTTGCCTCCTGTTAGTAGTGGTACTCTGTGTAGTGGTATTGATGTAATATACTGATGCAGTATACGAAAATAAGTAAGGAATAACCTGACATGAATTGAAGTTTCCAATAACCGCACTTCTCAAAGCGTTTTATTCCTCTTTTACCACTGCAGTTATTTTATTGATCACAAGCATGACCTGATTTACATTTAATTTGTTTGTAAACACATGAAACCCTAATTACTTCCTGTTCTCACTTGGGTTATAGCAGCTATAAAGTATTGAAGTAAAAAAAATAAATAAAAAAAATTGCAGCCTGTCATGTTTACAAGAAACCAGAAAGTATAAACCCCTCTTAAAAGGGGTTTATACTTAAGAGTCTTAAACTCTTTCCTGTTTCTGAAAACGTAGTTGCAGCTTTATCTCTGAATGTAACAAAGCCCTGAAATTGGAGATTACAAAATTGTCAAACATGCATCTCCTGAAAGAACTTCATATCGATGGTTTTTGTTTTGGTTCGAGTCTGTAGGTCCCTTTTGTAAGTTGTTAGTATGTAAATGATCGCAAATCTTTCAGGCGGAGTTAATGTCAGAGGTGCTGTTATAAAACATTAATCGACACCCTACGGTCATGTACACATGCTGTATTCCAGTATATTGTGTAACTATTTGTCAGAACACTGAAATTTGGGTTGTGTTCTTCCTGTCTCAGATCGCTCTGAAGTATGACGGTCAGAAGGAGGAGGAGCTGCGCTACTGGATCGAGGAGGTCACCGGCATGCCGATTGGAGAGAACTTCCAGTTGGGGCTGAAGGACGGCGTCATCCTTTGCGAGTACGTTGTTGCTAATGTATTTTGATTAACGGTACATTCAGTTAGCACTGGTTTGCACGAGCTCCTTTCAGTGACGTTTTGTGTAAAATGTTTTAGTATGCTTGGCGTTGATCAAGAATGTAGGTTAACGAAGTCCTTGCTGCTCAGACATGTATTAAAAAAACTTTTCTATTTTAATGGAACAAGGAAGATTTTGTATTTTGCACCATTTGGTTCAGGGAAAATTCCCGCCTGAAATCTTCCAACCTGTTTTATTTTGAAGTCATGGATTCTTTCCGAACTGCTGCTTATGCCTTGTCAGAGACTAATTGGTCTTTTCTGTACACATTGGCTACCGGATGCGTACGATGGGCTGCTGAGTCATGCTAGCCAGTGCTTCCGTCCCAGGTGGCTGTGGCATCATGGGGATTTGACCTCACAGACTCGTCATGATGGGACAACCACATAAAACATTTGCACCACTCAGAAGCCTGCTGTAATTGTAAACATTTCGAGCAGTTAGCCTGGTACCATTTAACTTTGTTTTTCATTCGCAGCTGTCCCCATTGTTTTATCACGTGCTTCAACACAAATTTCTAAATAAACAGATGTAAAATACTGTTTGGGCATTGCTGCTTCACAGCTACAAGGTCCCTGTTTCAATCCTAAACTTGAGTTTACTCTGTGTGGAGCATCACATGTCCTTGAGTCCGGGTAGTTTTCCTCCAGACCTCAAAAAAAAACCATACTGGTATGTCGAGTTGCTACTCCAAATTGCACCTAGGTGTGAAGGAGTGTGTGATGGTACTGTCTGATGGACTGGCATACCATCCAGACTTCATTCCTACTTTGTACCAAGTGTTCCTGGGATTGGCTCCAGATCCACTACGACCCTGACCAGGATCAAACCGTTTCTGAAGATGATTAAGTGAATGAATGACTTACTGTTTCCATTATTTATAGGCTGATCAACAAACTCCAGCCTGGCTCTGTAAAGAAAATAAACAAATCCAAGCTCAACTGGCATAAGGTGAAGTATTTCTGTTACTGCAAATTTCATTTTATTAAACATTATTTTGCAAGGTATCTTAAGCTTAACTGTGAAGTAAATCTTGTAGCAGAACAAGTTTTTTGTGCAAAAGCATAGCACTAAATCCTTTTGTTTTTCCCTTCTGTTGTTCACGTAGCTTGAGAACCTGGGCAACTTCATCAAAGCCATTCTTGCATATGGCATGAAGCCAAATGACATATTTGAAGCTAATGACCTGTTTGAGAACGGGAATATGACACAGGTCCAGACCACACTGCTCGCCCTGGCTGGCATGGTGAGACTTTCACACATGGTGTACAATATGATGACCGTACAATGCGGTATTGTCGTTTTCGATGCATTATAGTATCAAATTTCAAGTTCACTTCATTTTCGGAAAGGATGACATTTAAATGGCAATCCAATAGGTTTTGTATTGTCTGTGCAGTAGGGAAGACTCGCACACGGGTTTCTACTGATGGACGAAGCGCCCTCATTATATCTAACCTGTCAAATCCCTTTGACTATCAAACACGTCTTGCTGAACTGCAATGCCTTTGGCATTGTCAGACAACGGTTTTATTGCGAGGCATGTTTAATAGAAATATTCAGGAAGGCATCACCTGAACGCATTAAAAAACATCTTGTACCAAGCTTAATAGTTATGTAAATTATATAGTAGCTTATATAGTTTTGTAAATTGTATGTATTGTATCATTACCACATGCATGCATCACTACCCCA
Organism: Ameiurus melas; assembly: GCA_012411365.1. Taxonomy (NCBI): domain Eukaryota; kingdom Metazoa; phylum Chordata; class Actinopteri; order Siluriformes; family Ictaluridae; genus Ameiurus; species Ameiurus melas. Next base: position 26,862,429 of record CM022759.1, read on the forward strand.
TGTAGCATTACCCCATACCCCATGAATTGCTGTCATGGTGTTAAAAATCAGTAAATAAAATACATAATGATCCTAATTAGTTATTTGGTTCCGAGTTGTTAAATGGATCACTCTCCCATACTATTCAGATGGGATTCCCAGACACAGGGCTGTTAATGTTTTCGGAGGACATCTGAAGTAATTCTGATCAATTGCGAGTGGTACTGATGCATTAGTAGGTCACATGACCATCACATCTTTGTAGGAACCCCTGGAAGCTTTGCTTCTCTGACCAATCCTTTTTAATGTGGTCTCTGCTTTATTGTTCAGGAGTTTAAGACACTACAAAATGGTATAGGAAAAACTAATTTCAGAGGTATACGATCACTCCCTTTTGTAGAAGAAAAATTGGCACGATTCCAGATGGTTTTCATATCACTTTTCTGTACTAAACAATTTTCTTTTATTTCAAAGGCAAAGACCAAAGGCATGGGTACCAGTGTTGATATCGGTGTGAAGTATGCAGACAAGCAGGAACGCAGTTTCGACGAAGAGAAGTTGAAGGCTGGAAACTGTGTCATTGGCTTACAGGTGTGGCGCATCGGCATAACTTTCTTATTTGCGTATCTGTTGGTGATGCATTCTTGTACCCTAGTGTGTGTAACTTTCCTCCGACCCCATTTATTCATTGTTGATTTGAGTACATTTCACTGGCCATTTCTGACATGGTTTTTCGCGCTGATGACTAGATGGGGACGAATAAATGTGCCAGTCAGGCTGGCATGACTGCTTACGGCACCCGAAGACATCTTTATGACCCAAAGTCCCAAACGGACAAGCCGTATGACCAGACTACCATTAGCTTGCAGATGGGCACCAATAAGGGAGCAAGTCAGGTATGTCCCTGTATATTTCACTGTAACGCCAAACAGTTCTTAGTCCACTGTAGTCATTATAATGGTGTCTCCAACTGGACACATTTTGGCACATAATTTTTAAGCTGTGGCTAGCATGGTTTTCCTCAGCAGAGGTAAATAACCGTGCTCCCTGCAGCAGATTAAGTGAGCTGGATGTGATTGATTAACGACCTTGGTATTCACTGATCCATTTTACCTTCACGTCACTTCTGATGCTTCATCCAGTGTCTCTGACTTCCTCTTTCAGTGAACACTAGCTGCTCCGCTCTGAGAAAACGCCCAAGATGATGTACTTCGCATGAAACGTGCTAATTGGGCATGCAATTAATTCAATTTATTCATATTGTCCATTAAAAGAAAGTAATGAGTGGCAAATCAAATGGCAGTTCTTTTAGTAATTGTTGTTGTTATTGTTTACACAATAAAAAGGGAAAAAAGTTTTTGTTAATATTGTGTTCTATTTAATATACAAGCATAGTAATTTAAATCTAATAACTGTCATTAGTGTATATAAATAATATAAAATTTTTAATTGGCAGTAAAAGTAAAGCAAATAACAAAATCTAGTTAAATGCTAAAGTGAACACCTTTTTAGCTGGATTTTTCTAATTAGTAATGGATGGAGCTGATGCTAGTGCATTCAGACTATTCCGTTATGTGTCATGGTCAGAAACACATCACTTTTTTTTTTTTTTTTTTCTTTTTTCAATCTGGTCTTTTTTTACTTTTCCCGACTCTTTAGGCTGGCATGGGCGCCCCCGGCACCCGGCGAGACATCTACGACCAGAAGGTGTCTCTGCAACCGATGGACAACTCCACTATCTCTCTGCAGATGGGCACCAACAAAACAGCTTCACAGAAGGGCATGAGTGCTTACGGCCTGGGCAGGCAGATCTACGACCCCAAATACTGCCCCTCAACTGGGGAGCCTGGAGCCCACACCAACGGCAGCCAGGGCACGGGCACCACCGGCTCCGAGGTCAGCGACACCGACTACCAGGCTGACTACCAAGCAGAATACCACCATGAGTACCAGCCGCAATATGACGAGTACCGTGGCCATTATGACCAGGAGGGCGTTGATTATTAGGTGGTTTAATTACAGTGTTCAGATCAAGAGTCCCTCTCCCCTTGTTTTTGGTTCTTATTTCAACAGAGCAAGATTTCTTTCCTTGCTGGCCTTACAAACTGATGCAGAGGGAGCAAAAAGTTGCCTTAATACTCATTCCAGTGTAGGTTGTCAGTATTGTGTTTGGTTTTTTTTTTTTTTTCTTTTTTAATCCCCCCTTAATTATGTTTGGAACAAGCCAGTTTTAACCTGAGTGTTCGTAGAATGCAAAGAGTGCAGCTTCGCCCTCAGTCTTCTTTGTCAACCTGTAATCTGATTTAGTTTGATTATGGGCTGTTCATCTCGTTCTAGCTGTCTCAGTGCTCTTGGACTCTGAGCTCAAGGACAATAGGAAGGACTCGTGTACCCCATCCTGAAAGTTTGTGTAGTTTCCCATGCCCGGACAGGGAGTCCCTAGCTGTCCGTTTTAAACAGAGAGCCTTTTAGATTCATTGGCCCTTTTTAATTAATTTGATCTAATGATTTTGTTACTTGTGCCATATCCTTCTCATGTTTTAGGCAACCTTTCCTTTTCTTTTGTATTCTGTCCTTTTGTATTTATTACCACTTTTACTCGATATGGTCTTGTCAAATTATTTTTTAATGAATAAATTTTTACATATGACGTACGACAGCAGTTTTTTTTTGTCTTTCATAATTAAGGAACATCATTGAAATGCAGTCATGTGCATTTCATCTAAAGACTAAAGCCTAAGAGCATCTGTTTAGCAGAGATATGCCACCTCCGGAATGAGCTCTTTTGCCTCTCGTGGGACCATAAAGCGATGTGTGTGAGACATGAGCCAGAAGCCTCTCCCATCTATGCCAGTATGCCCAAACCTGTCCTGCAGCAGCTCAATAAGACATGACAAGGAAGTGAGCTGACTGATCGGTTCATGGGAAAAGTCCAGTAGCTCAGTTTCACTCCCTTTTTTTTTTCCTTCCCCCCGAGAATAAGCCTTGCTTTGTGTGGCTATTCAGGCCTGATCATAATACGGCTCTCGGTTAGAACAGAAGCTGAGCAACAGCACAGGTTCTCCTAGCAACTTGGCCTTTCAGGACAACCCGAATGCCAGGCTAGTGCACAACAGTGCGCACTCTCAAAATGCTTCTATGGATTTCTGTTGAAAATGAAACTTCCAGTAATGTGTAACAAATGTTTTTCACGTGTTTTGCAAGATGATAATTCTCTACGAGGGGGCGCTGTGGAGCCATGGTGCTTCAGTTTTGCAGCCAAAAAAACCCCCAAAAGCTTCTTATAGCCACAAATTGGGTGCATCTTTATTGAGAAAGCACAATGATTACAGCAGCTGCGCGCACTTGCAGGATTTGGTTGACATGGCTGGAGTGTCAAATGAACTTAAATAGTTTATTTATTATAAATGGATAATTTTTTTCAACTTCAAGGCCGGAGCGTCCGACTGGGTGCTATTACATAAAAAGCTTATTTTCTTTCCCTTCCCGTAAGCATTACGGATGTTAATTCTATAAGCCTACATTAATCTTATTAAACATTATAGTTGACATGGCAGCACCGAAAACCGAAACCAAGCATTTCCAGTAAGATTTTAAGTCCAGTCACTAAATGTGAACATTTTCCTGTAAATTCTCTCCAAGTACACCAGAAGCCTGTGTGGTGGCCTGGAAAACCATTTACATGGTCAAAATGACATTTTCTACTGTTTATAATCCTGAAAATCATCGGCTTTGCTGAACTGAAATACGTTTCTACTTTGTATGTGTCCCGAAGTTCTAGCATTTCAAAACCTGCTTGCTTCGGTTCCCCTGAAACACACAATCGATTGAATATGTAATGCGTATTTTAATCTTATAACAAGCTATAATATTTTATGTTCAACGTGTTTACAGTAGGAAAGGAGGTCTTAATTTGATTATCAGCATATGTCTCGTCACCTGTTGGTAGAGTCACGGCATTTTCATTTGTTCAATGTTTATTCTTACGTTGGTGGGGGAAATAATCACAATGTGAAGGCACTGTAGCATCACATCAGACATTCTTGTCAGTATCTGATTACGGGCTAAGCCGATTAGGCTCAAGTCTGTTTTGTTAAAGTACATAGCTATCCAAAAACTTGATCAAAGCATAACGTTTTCCATGTGTGGAAATCACACTTCGACAACATGATCTCTGCAGACAGAAAACCAAAGCAAGGGTGAAATTTAGATATCGTTTCCATGTCCTTTTGGTGAATTATGTAATTGGGTGTCAAAGTATGTTTATAGCCAGGAAAAAAGCAATTTGGCTAAACCAGCAGTGACATCTGACAGGTTTTATCTTCTGCCACAAGTAGGAAAAGTCTACAGCACTGATTTAAAGCAGTCGCATGATCGGCCGTATGCGTTCCTACTTCGCTGCCGAGTAAAAGTCCCAGAAAGAGCACCATCTGAGAACAGCCAGCTGTGGTTTCAGTAAAGGAGAATGAATTTGCTTTGTACTTAGTGAGGAATATTTTCCACTTGTGGCTCAAAGGGAATTCCTCACAGTGCACAGCTGCTAAGGGACTGGAAACATCCCTCACTCTTTCTTCCGATCACGCTCAGCTCCTCTCCGTCTCTGTGTATCTCACTTTTACTCAATCTCTCCATGTTTGGCTGGTTTCAATTTGAAACATAAACAGTATAAAATATTAACACTCCTCTATAGTGCTTATAAATTTAAACATCATCTGGAAGATTGGCTCCAATGTTAAGTCTGCAGTATTAAGTTCTGCTTTAAGAGTCTGACTGAAGTTCACAGAGTCCATATCGGGGGGGGGGGCACGCCGACCACGTTTGGATTATATGAGATTACCATGAAGAAAAACTTTTCCCTGTACTGAAAATAGAAGGGGAAACTTTTTTAGTCAAAACTATAAATCCATTGAAGTTTTAAGGGCAGGAGTTTAAGTCCATCCATAAATAATACCAAATGTATTACTGTAGAACTTCATCCATCCATCTTCTACCGCTTACTCCTTCTTCAGGGTCGCGGGGAACCTGGAGCCTATCCCAGGGAGCATCGGGCACAAGGCGGGGTACACCCTGGACAGGGTGCCAGTCCGTCGCAGGACATAATCACATACACACTCACACACCCATTCATACACTACGGACACGCCAATCAGCCTACCATGCATGTCTTTGGACTGGGGGAGAAAACCGGAGTAACCCGCAGCACGGGGAGAACATGCAAACACACATGGCCCTGGCAGGAATCGGACCCCGGACCCTGGAGGTGTGAGGCGAACGTGCTAACCACTTAGCCAGGATAGTATTTATGGTTAAATATTAACAAAATAGCTGTACTGGTCAGAGCACAGATACGCCAAGACCTTCAGCCTTTCTACATAACCAGAAACCATGTACTACTGTATTGCTCCAGTGCTAAAAAGTTAGATTGAAATCATTCTAATGTCTGAAGTGTTGCAGTTAAAGGATTTATTGAAGGAATTCACCAACTGCCCTTAGACTTCCATTATAAGCAGGCATACAGGAAGATGCTTTAATTAAGAGGGGCTGCCAAATGAATGGAAAAGTGTGTCGACACCTTTGCATTTTTAGGAGATTTAAGGAAACAGCAGCCCCGGCATCTACCACCAGGGGGCAGCCCCACTCCCTGCTCATACGATTATATAAGTCACGTGTGGAAATTTATCTGTGGTAAAATTACATCTGTTAACCTACACAAGATATTCAAGATCCTCCCCCATCATCATTGAAGGATTTTAGCCAATAACAGAATAACAAAAAAAACAAAAAACAAGTAACTTTGACATGTTTAGAACAGAAGACTGTCTAAAGAACTTCTGTGCTGATTTATCTACAAGCTCATGGACACTTCCAGGACGTTATTGGACATTACAGAGATATCTCACCGAATAAAGAGAGCTGAAAATAAAGTGTGGTCTATATTGCACACGGTTTTGGAAATGCATTCTACGAGCTCGATTTTCTCTCCTGTCAGTTCTATGCTCTAATTTAAGATGCCACAAAACATGGCTGGACATGCAGTAGGAAATGCCAGACAGGCAGCAGAGTAGGCTGTATTAATTTACCATGATTATATTTCATTCAGTCGTAAAAGTTTTATTATTTTAGACAACAAAGTGCATCTGTAGATTTCATCACTGCTTTGACTTTTCTATGAGAAGTCATATGCATTCTTATGCAGGAAGAATGTATTGACTTTACCTCACAGTGCTGCTGATTTGTGGTATCTGATTGTGGTACCTGACACTAATACCAGCTGTAATTCAGATCACAGGTTTATATTAATGATCTTGTTCACTAATAACAACATCGATTCTATAAGAACTTCCTGTAATACGTCATTCCTATACTACAGGAAATGTATGGCAGATAATAAACTAAGTCTAATAATAAACTAAAAAAACAACAACAACATATACTGTTGTTTTTTAACACAGGAAAAATATGTAATGGTTGTCATGGTAAGATTTTCTGTGAGGAGACATTTAATTAACATTTATGGAAGCAGTCTCAAGTGTCAGCATTTACTAACAGAGTTAAAGCTGTGATGTTTTCTGCCATGGGAAAGAGAAACTGGTAAGAAACTGCATTTCTTTTTTCTCTCTTTTTAGCTGTTTATATCTGTTATAATGTAAGTAGTAACAAGAATTTGCCATTCTGACCCAACTTGATACATTATTTCACTATATTACACATTTTCAATGTAGGTTACAGTCTGAGTTGACTTGATCATATGCTCCGTACCCATCTGAATGCTTTGTCCACCACACTGAGCACTCTGAAGGGTCTTTCTTTGTAGGGGGTCAAAACCACGGGGGCATATGACCATTTGGAGTGTACATCCGTGTACTTTATGATAAAAGTGTCACGCAATCACTAAGATTTATGTAAATGAATTTGTTTGGTTTTGTAACATTAAAAACACAAAAGCTGTATTATTGTCTGTTAACATGAAATTCAGTAAATATTATGTGACATATATGGGGGGAGAGATGGGGGCGGGGGTAGACTGACGGTACTCTTACTGAACCTACTGAACTAGCATGATGATGTGTTTTTGATAGAGAATACAAAGCACTTTCTAAGTCATGCTGGATAAAGGGCGTCATGGCCAAACGCCATAAAGTAAATGAAATATTAATAGTTTTATTGGAGACCAAGATGACAGATTTGATGGCTCAAGGAACCTTCACGTTGTAATTGGTTTAAACTTTGAACCCTAGGAAAATTTAGAACCGTTATGGATTTTTCATTTGGAGGAATCCTTAAACACAACAGATCATTTTCTGTTTAGTTCCAATTAGAACATTTTCTGAAGACTAAGAACCTAGAATTATTCAACAAACATTTAAGGAACCCTAGTGTAGTGATAGTCCTGTGGCCCAAAGTTTTCATTACCTTTCATTATGTATTATTTAAAAAAATAAAAATAAAAAAAAGAGTGGCTATCTCAATGCAAATTGGTACAGTCATTGGTACACTCAATTGGTACAGTCAAGAGCCGACTGAAAATCAGGTTCTCTCCTGATATTTAAGGTACACTCTCAGGAAAAAAAGGGTACTAAACTATACCACCCTAGTCCCTCAGGCTGTACCTTTATGTATACACTTTTTATACTTTTAGTATGCATCTTTAACCTAGAAAGATGAATACAGTGTACCTTTAAAGCTTTACTGTAAAAGGTATTTATTGTCAAATTATGTACCTTAAATCGTTTATTTAAATATACACTATATCCACATTTTCAGGTAAAATATAAAAGGTACAAGATATAAGTGTAGCACCCAAGGAACAAAGAAAGGCACCGTTTAGTACCCTTTTCCTGACAGTGTAGCAGTATGTCTCAGTTTCATGACACAGACCTTTCCTGTTATTGTAAATGTCTTGTAAATGGTGTTATGGCGCCACATGCTGTTGTAGTGTTGTAGCACTAGCTCAGATTATTTAGTGATTTCTAAATATGCCACTTTTTAATACTACACAAACTTATACCATAATTTAATTACAAAAGTAAACTAATATAATAATTTCCACTAAGTAGAAGGAAGAACATCAAGGACAGGAGCTATTAGTTTTTAGGAGTTATTATAGTAAACATAGTTGAGCAATGGAATCAAGGACCAAATGTGTCTGGCAGTTGAGGATATATATAAGGTCCCCCGCGACCTTGAACAAGGAGTAAGCAGTAGAAGATGTATGTATATATATATATATATATATATATATATATATATAAGTTTGCTAAGATTTTTTACACTCGAGCTAGGGGCTATGGAGGTCACATGGCTTAATGGTTAGCTCCAGGTTTGAGGGTTTGATTCCCACCTCCACCCTGGAGCAGGATATTTTAACAAGGGTGTCGTACATACACAACCATGTAAGGGTCACTGTTGTGCTGAGAATGACCCACCACCCAAATAATATCCAGTAATGGTCTAATGGTTCCTTTTTATTGATGAAAAAGGTAGAGGGGATATCACCAGTGAAAAGCATGCATTCCTACATAACCATTTCTTTAACTACTTCTTCTGCACAAACATCCAATGCGACTTCCTTAAATGGTATTAAAACACCACATATGGGATATAATAACATTAACACAACAGAGGGAGAAAAGCTGGCAGCTTTACAATAGGCATGACTATTGCTATTTACTTATTGGCATTTGTGTAATTTGTGGGATGACAATCTCTTGCCTGCCACCTTCAAATCAAACTCTGCACATTCTTTCAGTAATAGTTACACTTCAGCAGTTCTCAATTTGATTTTGATTTTCAACACCTCGTCACTGGGTGTAGTTTCCCCTGCTCTACCTGTTTAATTTTCTCGTTGAGAAGAGAACAAGTAAAACATGTTGACTGCCGGCTACACACACGGTGTGTTTTATCTTGTTTACGAGGATCTGAGTAATGTTTGTATAAATGCTGATGGTTTGCACTTTGAGCAAGCTGAGACAGAGAGAGTTAAATCAGTGTAGAGTCACATGATGACTGGGTGGAGCCAAGAGGGGAAACGAAACAGATGCAGCCACAATGGAGCCAGTAGGAGCATTCACAAAACCAGGGCAAATAAGCTAACCACTCAAAGTGAGAAATGGAGGAGTAAAAGTGAGCAATATCTTCTTCTTTCTTTTTTTTTGTTGCTATTAACATGTTTCTAAATAGCTGAAATGTTCTTTATGCATTATTAATGTCTTTAGTGTGACAAACTCATTATGGGCATTTAATTCACCTCCCATGTGAATATCCTTGGCTTTATTGGAGGAATTTAATGATACTGATTACTCTTGATTAAATTTGATCTGAACATCCGGCTGTGTTGTTATGATGTGTGACGTCATGCTGTGTTATGGTGTTCACGACACAGGATGGCAGATATGAATCAGAGCCCACCTAGAGAAGTGCCCCAGAGAGGGCTGGCAGATTCAGATCTTAGCACAGTGATGTCCAAAATGACAATTAATAAACACCAAGCAGATCCTGAGTGTGAGAAGTAAGTCTTTATGCAAAATTTTTAGCATCAAATTACCATGTTTCAAATTTCATTTAAAACTGTCAAGGCATGACCAGAACCTCTGAAGACCTGAGCTGTGAAGTTGTAAGCATTTAAAAAAAAAAAAATCTTTGTATTATTATGGAAATAAATCTATGTCTTCAAATTGTCTTGGGCTAAATGTGAAAATGTAATAAAATAATATATTTTAAAACATGGATGGTGTAATCATTGGTCATCACAGTTGTGAGTTACTTTGTTAACATTACTTGTAATGTATTATTGTTTATGTTTATTTAGTAATCTAAAGTTTATGTAATGAAGCAAATAATATTTCTTAATGTTACTTGTAACCCAGTGTTCACATTTATTAGAGAAATGGAGCCACAGTGTCTCAGTGGAAATATCATATCCAGTATTAATCCTCTTTTACAGCATAACACCGACTTCGCCTGTATCGAGCTGTGTGTCAATGAAAAGTGACCATTCAATGAACCCTCCACTGAAGTTTCAGGAAGAATCTTCAAGCATTCCCGGGTAAGACTAGGAGACAATCTATTAGCACAAGAGTTATGATCATAGTCTACACTGACGCCTGAGCCTGGCACAGATTTGCATGTAATTTGCATTGTGTCTGAATCAGTGGGATCTTGCATGCAGCACCTAGCTATAGCAAACCTTCAAGTTGTTCTCAAAAAGTCTGACTTGAATCCATTTTAATGAAATTAAAAGATGTTGAACTGATTGCTATAGTATAGCATATAACATGTAACTTAGCCTGTTAGTCAACTTAGCCCCATAGCCCCTCCACGCATATCTAGGTCAAGAATGAGTCTACTTTTGAAGAAAAAAAATAAACATCTGAAAAAAATAAGTAATTGTCCTCTGATTATACATATTTCTGTAATCAAAAAACCCTTGATCTTGATCTTACTGGAACAATGTTTAAACTAAACCATTAAGCCATTACAGAATGTTCCTTTTTTCAACAGTGAGGGAACAGCTTTCTTTACAAAAGGTGTGCCATCATGTGTTAAGAAGCTGTTACAGGCAGTAGAGTATCCATGTTCATGCTGTGGCATGCACAACTGGCACAAATCGAGTTTTAAAAGCCATATCTATATCTAAAAAGACAGCATAGATAGATAGATAGATAGATAGATAGATAGATAGATAGATAGATAGATAGATACATACATACATACATACATACGCACGCACGCACGCACGCACGCACGCACACACACACACACGCACACACACACACACGCACACACACAAAAAAGTGAGTACACCTCTAAGTGAAAATGTCCAAACTGCGCCCAAAGTCTCAATACTTTGTGCGGCCACCATTATTTCCCAGCACTATTTTCCAGGCTTTCTTGTCATATTTAGAAGAGGCTTCCTTCTGGGATGACAGCCATGCAGACCAATTTGATTCAATGTGTGGCGTATGGTCTGAGCACCAACAGGCTGACCCCCCACCCATTTAACCTCTGCAGCAATGCTGACAGCACTCATACGTCTATTTCCCAAACACAACCTCTGGATATGACACTGAGCAAGTGCACTCAACTTCCTTGGTCGGCCACGGCGAGGCCTGTTCTGAGTGGAACCTGTCCTGTTAAACCGCTGTATGGTCTTGGCCACCGTGCTGCAGATCAGTGTCAGGGTCTTGGCAATCTTCTTATAGCCTAGGCCATCTTTATGTAGAGCAACAATTCTTTTTTTCAGATCCTCAGAGAGTTCTTTGCCATAAGGTGCCATGTTGAACTTCCAGTGACCAGTATGAGGGAGTATGAGAGCCATGACACCAAATTTAACACACCTGCTCCCCATTCACACCTGAGACCTTGTAACACTAACAGGTCACATGACACTGGCGAGGGAAAATGGCTAATTAGACCCAATTTAGACATTTTCACTTAGCATGTACATTCAAATATAATATATAGCATTGTTTTTTTCATATTTTAAAATTAGCTTCACCTGTACTGAGCTGTCTAACAATGAAAACCTTTCATTTCGATGAAGAATTCGATCAACCCTCTACTGTTTCAAAGATTAGATTACCTGTGAAATATTAATGTGCGTGTGTGTGTGTGATCGTGTGTATGGGTTTGTGAGACAGAGTGTGTAAGATAGATAGATAGATAGATAGATAGATAGATAGATAGATAGATAGATAGATAGATAGATAGATAGATAGATAGATAGATAGATAGATAGATAGATAGATAGATAGATAGATAGATAGATAGATAGATAGATAGATAGATAGATAGATAGATAGATAGAGTGGTGTGAAAAAGTGTTTGCCCCCTTCCTCATTTCCTGTTCCTTTGCATGTTTGTCACACTTAAGTGTTTCGGAACATCAAACCAATTTAAACAATAGTCAAGGACAACACAAGTAAACACAAAATGCAATTTGTAAATGAAGGTGTTTATTATTAAAGGTGAAAAAAAATCCAAACCATCATGGCCCTGTGTGAAAAAGTGATTGCCCCCCTTGTTAAAACATACTATAACTGTGGTTGTCCACACCTGAGTTCAATTTCTCTAGCCACACCCAGGCCTGATTATTGCCACACCTGTTCACAATCAAGGCATCACTTAAATAGGAGCTGCTTGACACAGTAAGGTCCACCAGAAGATCCTTAAAAGCTACACATCATGCCGAGACCCAAAGAAATTCAGGATCAATTGAGAAAGAAAGTAATTGAGATCTATCAGTCTGGAAAGGGTTATAAAGCCATTTCCAAAGCTTTGGGAATCCAGCAAACCACAGTGAGAGCCATTATCCACAAATGGCGAAGACATGGAACAGTGGTGAACCTTCCCAGGAGTGGCCGCCCCAAAATTAACCCAAGAGCGCAGCGATGACTCATCCAAGAGGTCACAAAAGACCCCACAACAATCGCAAAGAACTGCAGGCCTCACTTGCCTCAGTTAAGATCAGCGTTCTGCCTCCACCATCAGGAAAAGACTGGGCAAAAATGGCCTGCATGGCAGAGTTCCAAGGAGAAAACCACTGCTGAGCAAAAAGAACATCAAAGCTCGTCTCAATTTCTCCACAACACATCTTGATGATCCCCAAGACTTTTGGGACAACATTCTGTGGACCGATGAGACAAAAGTGGAACTCTTTGGAAGGTGTGTGTCCAAGTATATCTGGCGTAGAAGGAACACTGCATTTATAAAAAGAACATTATACCAACAGTAAAATATGGTGGTGCTAGTGTGATGGTTGCTGGGGTTGTTTTGCTGCTTCAGGACCTGGAAGACTTGCCGATAAAAGGAACTATGAATTCTGCTGTCTACCAAGAGATCCTGAAGGAGAATGTCCGACCATCTGTTCGTGTACTCAAGCTGAAACGAACTTGGGTTCTGCAGCAGGACAATGATCCTAAACACACCAGCAAGTCCACCACCGAATGGCTGAAGAAAACAAAATGAAGACTTTTGAGTGGCCTAGCCAAAGTCCTGACCTGAATCCTATTGAGATGTTGTGGTATGACCTTAAAAAGGGCCGTTCATGCTCGAAAACCCTTAATGTAACTGAATTAGGACAATTCTGCAAAGATGAGAAGCGGGCCAAAATTCCTCCAGGACGCTGTAAAAGCCTCATTGCACGTTATCGCAAATGCTTGGTTGCAGTTGTTGCGACGTAAGGGTGGCCCAACCAGTTATTAGGTTTAGGGGGCAATCACTTTTTCACACAGGGCCATGATGGTTTGGATTTTTTCACCTTTAATAATAAACACCTTCATTTACAAATTTCATTTTGTGTTTACTTGTGTTGTCCTTGACTATTGTTTAAATTGGTTTGATGTTCCGAAACACTTAAGTGTGACAAACATGCAAAGGAACAGGAAATGAGGAAGGGGGCAAACACTTTTTCACACCACTGTAGATAGATAGATAGATAGATAGATATGAAACTTATGATTGATTACAAAAATAAAGAAACATAGCCATGCATGGTGCATGTGTATTCAAACATAATATTTAATATAATATTTAGTCTGGTTTTTTTCACAGGGGAAAACCAGCTTCGCCTGTACCGAGCTGTCTGTCGATGAAAAGTGATAATTCAATGAACCCTCCACTGAAATTTCAAAGTGAATCATCACAAGTGCCCAGGTAAGTCCCTGATATAAAGTAAATAGATATGTACGAAGCTGTTACAGCTAATTACAGATGCATTTATGAAAATGACCCTTTAAATTAGGGATGCACCGTTACCACTTTTTTTCAGACCAAGTACAAGTACAAGTACTTACATTTGGGTACTGGCCGATACCAAGTACCGATATAAGTACTTCACAATTATACCATTACAGTTCTTACAATGTTTTATTTTCATCAGATGTTCTTCACTTTCTGACTGTAACAAATTAAGTATACAACTTGCTGTTGCTGACATCTTAACATTAAACTTTTTGTTTTTCTGAACAAACATGGCACTCCTGCCCATTTCATATAAATGTAACCTGTAACACATTCAGTGGATTTCAATACCACCCAACATAGTACCACACAGTCATAATGGCAGTTTTGTTTTCATCATTCTCTTTCTCACATGCTCAGTAAACACACACACTTTATCTCAGATCGAGAACAGTTGCAATGCAGTAGAGTGTTTTTTTTTTCCCATGTCAGTGAAGCGTCTCTTGACAGCTGTAGCTAGGGTACACTTCATTGTTTTGATGCCATGGTCCTTGTCTGTTTCTTTGGTCAAAAGTCTCTGAAGCACGGTCACAGCAGGAATCACATCTGATGCCAAAGCATCAGAGGAGCTAATTTTTTGGGTTAACACCTCAAACGTAACAAGAGCAGATAGAGTAATTTCTAGAAGTTTCCATTGGTGAGCGGTGAGATTGTTGGGGAGCTCACATTCGAACCCAAATTTTCCCAGAGCCCGCTTCTGCTTGATGAGAGAATGTACCATGTAGTACGTGCTATTCCAGCGGGTCTGCACGTCTTGCTGGAGTCTCCTTATAGGCATGTTGAGCTGCATCTGAATGTCTTCCATCCGGGAATAGGCTAAGGCGGAATGTTTAAAATGACCAACTATTTTATGTCTGACTGCCACCACATCAGCAACACTTTTCTGAGCCCCTCGTTATCAGCCAGCTGAAGGGTGTGAATGGCACCTGGCAAGCTAGGTAGTCCAGCATCACTCATAGCCTTGATCACGTTGTTGGCATTGTCTGTTTTTTTTCACAGGGGAAAACCAGTTTCGCCTGTACCGAGATGTCTGTCGATGAAAAGTGATAATTCAATGAACCCTCCACTGAAATTTCAAAGCGAAACATCACAAGTGCCCAGGTAAGTCTCTGATAAACACTGCACACATATGTACAAAGCTGTTACAGCTAATTACAGCTGCAGGTATGAAAATGACACTTTCATAACAAAAACACCAGCAGCATAAGATCATATTCTGTGAATTTCAATATGTAGTGTATCCATCAGTCATGTAAAAATAAACAAGGCAGTAAAATTGCATTTCTTTCATTTAGAACTGTTAAGTCATTACAGTTACACAAGCAGTGGAGTATTCTGACATTATCCATGTACATTCAGGACGATCCAGCAGGAGAGATCACACACATCAGCACCCAGCTGTGTGTCTCTCAAAAGTAACTGGTCTCTGGACCTACCAGATTCTTTTAACAGACCTTCTGGGCACAGGTAAGAGTTCTGAAGCACATTTACCAGTTATGTTTTGGAGGCATGGTTTCCCTCAGGTGTTGTTTTTACGATGTTGGAAGAGAGTGCTGTCTAACATGTCATTCCAATATCTGACTATGAACGCTATAGCATAGCTTTAACATCAATTTACATTATACTCGTCAAATCCTTCAGTGAGCACTCATGTCCCTAATACCTGTGTCTAGCTATTATGAGCCTTTGCATTGATTCTACAAGTCTCTAGCACTGTACTACAGAGACAGAATACTGTTCTTCCAAAAAGATATTCCCTGAGGTGTTGTTTTGATGGTGGAGGTCGAGTGCTTTCTGACAAATCAGTCCAAAATCTCCCATAGGTGTTCAAACAAGTTGAGATTTGGTGATTGTGAAGGTCATAGCATTTAATGTGCATCCTTTTCATCCTCATGTTCATTCAGGACAATCCATCAGGAGAGATCATGCACATTTACAAACAAATGTTCGTTACGGTGGAAGAAGTATCAGGACAGGCACTAAAGTGTTCTTGTTTCATTTCATTCAGCCTTGTTATCAGTGAGGGTAAAGTTTATGTACTCTTTAGATTAGCTCTACAGTGATAAAGAATTCTGGCAAAGAAATACATATTGTGCCCTAGCACACAGCAGCCTAACCTACTTAAGGTGGTAGAGTGCGTTGTTTCCCAGACCACGTGACTCCACATGCCGAAGTGTCCTTGGGCAAGACACTGAACCTCAAGTTGCTCCCGATGACAAGCTAGCACTTTGCATGGTATCTCTGCTACCATTGGTGTGTGTGTGTGTGTGTGTGTGTGTGTGAATGGGTGAATGAGAACCAGTGTAAATCGCTTTGTAGAACCGCTAAGGTTAAAAAAAGTGTTATATAAGTGCAGACCATTTACCGTTACTTAGAAAGGAATCAGCTTGCATCAAAGGATTGTCCCTGTACATTGTCCCTGTTAATGTAAGTCCCCTTTAGACAAGAGTGCCAGTAGTAGACCTCAAAGACTTTAAGAGAGTCAAGGAGAGCAGCAGAGAAAATGCACTAAATGAAAATGATGTAGAAAGATGTGGGTCTGTTTAATATATTAATACATAAAGTTATTTAGTATCAGAGCTGGTCTTTTTAACAATTGTACAACTTTTGACACTTTTCTCCAAAGAAATAGCAAAAGTACAGAGATTCATGAAAGAAAAACAAGGACAAACTTAACTGCCATTTCACAAAGCATGATTCACGCGCCTCCTGATTCTCAAAAGTAAGCCAACATATTGTTACATATTTATTAAAGATTGTTTTTACTATGTTTGTTTGTTTATTGTTAAAAATAATTCTATGTGTGGTCAATAACGTGGTCTTATTACAGGTACTCAGAATTACCTTTCAAAGAATTATGCATGAAATTAAAATCCAGTCTAAAGGATCGATTCCAGTGGTTATCTGACGGACTACGAAGTCATGGAACATGTCTCAGTGACATCTACACAGAGCTTTACATTACAGAGGGAGAAAGTGGAGAAGTGAATAATGAACACGAGGTGAGACAGATTGAGACAGCATCAAGAATTCACCAGTCAGCAGACGACAAGCCAATCAAATGCAATGACATCTTTAAACCCTTACATGGACAAGATGTAAGGGTTATGCTGACAAAGGGAGTTGCTGGCATTGGAAAGACAGTCTCTGTGCAGAAATTCATTCTGGACTGGGCTGAAGGCACAGCAAATCAGGATGTCCACTTCATATTGCCGCTTCCCTTCAGGGAGCTTAACTTGATGAAGCACCAGAGCTTCAGTCTGGAGGATCTGGTTCATCATTTCTTTCCACAGCTAAAAGAAATAAAGTTTACCAATGTTACAACACACAACATTGTGTTTATTTTTGATGGTCTGGATGAACATCGTTTACACCTGGATTTTCAAAACAGTATGGTTGTAAGTGAGGTAAATATCCCTAGCTCAGTTGATGTTTTACTGACAAACCTCATTAAGGGAAATCTTCTTCCTTCTGCATTCATTTGGATAACCTCCAGACCAGCAGCAGCCAGTCAAATTCCTCATGAATGGATAAGTCAGGTCACTGAGATCCGAGGATTTAATGACCCTCAAAAGGAAGAGTACTTAAGGAAGAACATCAGAGACGAAAGCCTGGCCAATGATGTCATCAAGCATCTGAAGTTATCAAGGAGCCTCTACATCATGTGCCACATACCTGTGTTTTGTTGGATTTCATCAACTGTTTTGGAGAAGATGTTAGAAGAAGCAGAAGGTAAACCAATTCCCAAGACACTGACTCAAATGTACACACATTTTCTAATAATTCAGACTTGCATCAAAAAGGAAAAGTATAATGAGGCTCAGCAGAAAGACAGCGAGATGATTATTAAATTAGGAGAGCTTGCCTTCAAACAGTTGCTAAAAGGCAATTTGATCTTCTACGAGGAAGACTTGAAAGAGTGTGGCATTAATGTCAAGGATGCAGTCCTGTACTCCGGGGTTTGCACGCGAATCTTCAGAGAGGACTTTGAGCTTCTCCATAGTAAAGGAAAGGTCTTCTGCTTCGTCCACTTAAGCATCCAAGAACATCTTGCAGCTTTGTATGTGCACATAACCTTCAGCAAAGGGAACAAAACTGTGCTTAACCAGTGGAAATCGACAAAATGCGCCATTACATTTCCATGTTTGTCCCTCACTGACCTCCACAAGAGTGCTGTGGACAAAGCCTTGCAAAGTAAAAGTGGGGAGCTTGACCTGTTCCTCCGCTTCCTTCTCGGCATCTCTCAGGAAAGCAACCAGGCTCTGCTGCAAGTGCTGTTGCCACAGCTATCGGCATTCAGTTCTCAAAGTGTTCAAGACACAATCGAGTACATCAAGATCCGACTCAGGATGAATCTTAATCCAGAGAAGTATATCAACTTGTTTCACTGCCTAAATGAACTAAATGACTTTTCTCTAGAAGAGGAGATACAAAATTTCCAGAGATCCAGGCGCCTTGCCAAAACCAAGCTCTCTCCTTCACAGTGGTCTGCCCTGGTGTTTGTGTTGCTGACCTCAGGAAATGCTCTAGACATCTTTGACCTGAGGAAATACACCATGGACAATACAGATGAATGCCTTCAGAGAATGCTGCCAGTTGTGATGGCGTCCAGAACAGCTGAGTAAGTTTTCATATCCAGAACAGAAGGAAGATTATAATATAATTATTTCCAGAAAGCTTTTTTTTTTTTATTGGTATCAGCTTTGTCTTCTGATTTGTCTTCCAGAGTCAGAAACTGTAACCTCACAGACAAAGGCATTCAAGCTTTGACCTCAGCCCTCAGCTCAAAGTCTTCAAGCCTCAAAGAACTGAAACTCAGTGGTAATATTTTGCGTCAGTCTGGCGTAAGAATTCTTTCTGAAGGTCTTCAAAGTCCACACTGTAAACTGGAAATTCTGGAGTAAGTCCATCATGTTTTGAACACGAATAAGTCTGCCACCTATTAATTTTTGTTTAGTATTACCAGTGCTGGCCCAACATGATCAATTAAACTATTACAGTGTGCTCTACACTGCTGAAAAATGTTTCACAGGATGTTAACACTTCTACTTACACCTTTTCTGAACACAAACTCATTTGTTGTGATGTTCAAAATAGGACTTTCATACTAGACCTTCCCTCATACTAGAACTAGATTAAACAGTTCTAGAGTATACTCCGTTGTCTATATTCCTAATTCTGTTTGTTTTATTACAGCTTGTCTGAGTGTGATATTCAAGCAGAAGATTGCAGGTCCCTGTTTTCAGCCCTTAATTTAAACCCTTCACACCTGAGAAAGCTCGACCTGAACTCTAATCCCCTGGGCCAATCAGGAATATTCTTCCTCTCTGATGCTCTGCAGAAGCCGCAATGTAGGCTGGAGACATTGAAGTGAGTGCTAGATCACTCTTTTATATACTTTTAAACAGTCACTTCAGGTCATTTATCTAGACAAAATGATTGTTTTGATATTTTATTGAAGGTGAAACTTACAATTTGTCTCCAGGCTTTTTAACTGTCAACTAACTAGCCAAAGCTGTGCACCCCTGGCTGAAGCACTGAAGAATAACTCCAGTTTGATTGAGTTGGATTTGAGTAAAAATGATCTTAAGTACTACGGAGCACAACTTCTCTCTAATGGCTTGAGGAATCCTTCCTGTAAACTAAGCATTCTAAGGTAGGGTATTTGTCTAAAATGTATTATCACCTTAAGTTTCAGAATAAATGTTTTCGGGACTTAACTTGAAGCTTAAAATGTGTAATTTCGTGTTTGCATGAGAATACTATTGCATGAGTAATAAGACACTGATAGCTCTTGTGCTAGAGTTAAGCAAAGTGTTTGATAATCTCAAATGAGCTATGTGCTAACAGCATTTATCTGCCTGTTTCCTTGTACAGCCTGGCAGACTGTGGCATCATCACTAACGCCTGCCGCTCACTGTGTAACGCTCTAAATTCAAACCCCTCTCACCTGACTGAGCTGTGTCTGAACAGGAATCCAATTGAGGACAAGGGAGTACAACACATCTCTAATTTTCTAAGCAAGCCCTACTGTAAGCTGGAGAAGCTAAGGTGAACATTAATTCATATCAATTCTGTAAATAGGAACTTTAAAGGAATATCTTTAAATAAATCTATACTGGGGGAATATTAAACACACGGATCAGGCAAAATGGTTCAACATACTTCAAATCTAGCCAAGCAACCAATGCAAGTTTTCTGTTTAAATTTAGATTCTGTGGTTTTGCAGTGAAGCTAGCATGGTTAACATGTAATGGAAGCTTATGACTACCAATCATTGTCTGGTTATACAAAAGTTGCATTTGAAAACAAAAAATCCTGTATTTAAAATGCTAAATATATAATCAAGCAGTTTCAGTTTTCAGTAGCGATGTTCTTTTGTAATGTTCCAGATAATAAAAATTCATATAGTGTCACAAACGATAAATGCTGGAGAGTAGCATTTTTATCTGATTATGTTAGTTAGCATGATGCAGTTAGCATGATGCTAATTGATGATCAAAAGCTTATTAGGTTTGTATCTCCAGTGCAAGACCAATGAAACACAATTGGTATCTTGGCTGACTGTAAATTTAATCTTTTACCCCCAACTAGTCCTTTAACTCGGGTACAATTTGAGTCATTTCTTAATTGAATCTTAAAGAACTTAATAAATGTATTTTTAAACAGGCAGATGATATCAGGTCAGTCAGTGAAAGATGTAAATATATAGTATACTTTTCAATGTGGCCCATTTTCACACAATACTTTATACTGTAGCTGCTTACACTTTTTTGGAGACATGCACCAAGTGTAATTAAATCTGTATTTTTCTAGGTTGTCATACTGTTCTGTCACTGAAAGTGGTTGTGCCGCTCTGGCCTCGGCTCTCAGAATGAACCCTTCACACCTCAAAGAGCTGGAACTAACTGGGAACCAACTAGGGAAATCTGGACGGGAAAAACTTTCAGCTCTACAAGAGCATAAAGACTACAGACTGGAAAAATTAAAGTGAGTTGTCCTCTTTTAATCTAGACATGTGCTGATAATCTGTAATATTACAATATCCGGATAATCCAAGTAGGAACCTGGCAAATTTATTCAGAAACTCAGGGTCACTGGTAACCTGTAGAAGCAGGAAGATTTTCTGTTCATGGATTGTTTTACTTCCTCAAGATTATATACTTTTCTGTACACCAGCAACTACCAGGGCATGGAGCTTGCCACATTTGGCAAATTTATATTGATTATATACTTAGCTAATGCATTTTTGTGCTCTGGTCTTGTCTTATAAGTGTCCGTGGATGTGTGAAGAGATTCACACAACCAAGAGAATCCATTGCTGGGACATTACTTACTAATTAAGCACAAATTTACAAGAACGTTATGTTATTGCAATAAAGTTATGCTCTTGCCCAGTGCTGATGGATTTGTCAACAACAATCCGCACCGGAGCCTGCGAGCATTCTGCGTTAAACATAAACTAAAACAGCGAACTAGTTCCTGTATAATGGCATAGCCACATCTGATTGGCTAATACAGAACTCATTATTAATACATATAAAATAACTGTAACTCAAGCAACTTATATTTCCTCAATTAACACTACAACAGTATATTGATATCTGATTGTTTGAACACATGAATGCACAGCCCTTTTATCTGTCCTACTAACATGTTTTATATCAGTGGAAGTACAACATGACATTCTCACTGTTACATAACTTTAACAGCTTCTGTAGCGGGGTGAGAGCACAAAATTTAAAAATAATTCTAATTGTACAAAATATTTTCTAGTACTCCCAGAAGAACTATTTAAGTTTCAGTAACTTTATTACCATGATTAATCATGTTTTTTCATATATCATTGTAGGTTATAGAAGACTATAAACTCGCTGGACAAAATTAGATGTATTCCGCCATGTCCTTCTGCCACGAGTCATGCACAGTATGAGTCATGCACAGTATGAAAAAGCATATGATTGAAAAAGAAATGGAAGAATGAAGATGAATGACTTCTCACACTGGACCTGGTGATCTACTCTGGTCTTTGTCTTTCACCTGAAGAAATACTATACAATGCTCATGAGTGTCTTCTGAGATGCTGTTGTGATAGCATCAAGAACAACTGAGTAAGTTTGTCTGTCTAGTCTTTTATAAGACAGGCTTTGTATTTTCATACTGTTGTGGGTGTTTTGTTGAAAGCTACAATATACACAAAAATATTATATCGGGTAGCACAGATTTCTCAAGCCAGATGTATAAAAAGCTCAATGCTGCGTTTATTTGTAATAGTCTATTTAGTATTGTTAGTTTTGTGAAGGATTCATTTTAAAATGTGTGAATATTAAAACATATAAAATTTTTAAATATTAGCACTTGTTTAGAACTTTTCACTTGTCATTGTAAGAAAGTCTCCAAATTCACACTTACCTCTTGGAGGAAGAATGTCATTCAGTTTTTTAAGGCATGATATAACAAGACATGTGGTGATAACCAGGCAAATAACCAGTGGTGAAAACCAGTTGGGTGGCTGTGGCTCATGTGGTAGTGTGTTGTCCACTAATCATAGAGTTGTCGTATTGATTGCCCACATGGCAAGTTAGCGCCATGCATGGCAGCTCAGCTACCATTGTGTGTGTGTGTGTGTGGGGGGGGTGTTTGTTTGTGTGTGTGTGTGTGTGTGTGTGTGTGTGTGTGTGAATGGGTCAATGAGACACAGAGTAAAGAGCTTTGGAACTGCTAAGGTTAAAAAAGCGCTATGTAAGTGCAGACCATTTACCATAAATGATATATCTTGGTGCATGTACAATTAAAATGCAGTGGTTCAACTTTGGCCATTATCAGATGGAGATGGTACAATGCATAATATTATCATGGGACGTCACAATATCGTCCCTACATCTTAGTTCTATTCAAAAGGATGCTGCCTAGGGTAGCATCATGTTTAGAGTTGCCCGTAGCTTCTTTGTTGTGTCTTTATTGACTAATGCCCCTCTTCCTCTCTGTGCAGTTGTGCAATATTCTTTTCATGTTTAGTAATGGATTTAATGGTGCTCCATGGGATGTTAAAAGATTGGGATCTGTTTTCTAAAATTTTTTTATATTTTTTTATTTTACAACTAATGATTGATACGTATGCAGAGTTTTGTCATTGACTTGTTTTGATAGCTCCTGGATCTGCCTGATGCTGTATGGTTAAGTATGTTCTCGAACAAAATTTGGTGCCTTCCGTTTTTTGTGGTTGTATAAGTCAGGGCATAAAATATAACTAATTTATTGTTCAGCATAGATTATTTTAATGGTTAATGGTTGGTTTTTTAAAGCCACTACCTTATGAAGACTGGACTGGTATTCCACTACATATTATACAGGATTTGTATGATTTGGGTCCAGAGGCTCTTCTGATCACAAACTGTCTTTTTTTTTCTTTTCTTTATCTGATATAGCTGCACTTGTACCTTTCCGTTGTTTTGTCAGTCAGATGTATGTGAACATTTTACTTGCACTATGTCTCTGGCGTTGAACTAATATGTGCAGTATGCATTGTATTATTTTTAACTATTCTTAATTATATATATAAAAAAAAGAAGAATGTAGTACATAAAGTGATGAAATATAAACAAACAAAAAAACTTTTGAGTGTTTTTTTTATTCCATATTTAATACTCTATGAATTCACTTAGTTTTGAAATATAACTTAATTCTATTAGCAATTGCCTCTTGTTACCTAGATATACTTTGTGTTAAACTAAAATTACTGTATAAGAGAAAGTCAGCTGCATTTGAAACACAGCAGGTCATTGCTCCTGGACACTTGAGAGGAAGAAAAACGACTGACTCTAAATTCCCAATGGAGCTGAAGTAATCCACTGGATACCAAAGAAAGAAAGAAAGAAAGAAAGAAAGAAAGGAATGCTGTGTGGAAACCTCTTGAGACTCAAAACAGCACCTGCACTGATGTCTGCAAACTCTGCGGGTTCCTCGGGCACTTAAATGAATGCTTTTAAAATAACTGGACGGTTGGAACCAGTCAATCAATACAGACATGTTTGGTGTCCAAATCTAGCTTATATTTTGATTTGTTTTGCTGTGGGGCTCTGATGCTCTTACAGCTAAATTATGAAAACCACCAATTGACATAAACCAAACAGGATTAATATAAAGTATGTGAAGATTAGATTTTTAAAAATGTTATTAATACACTCTTAAAAAAAAACAAAAAAAAAACAAAACTAAAAAAAAAACATTGAGGTTTTTTTTTGTTTGTTTGTTTGTTGTTTTTTTTTAGCCCAGTGGTTGGATAAATATAGGACGGAACACATTTTGGGCTAAACTAACCAATCACGTTTGGTTGTTAATTTTAACCCAACAAATGGGTTGTTTTTCAACCCAAAGATGGTTTCTATGGTTTTTACAAAAACACTGGGTTAATTTTATTTCATAAATGGGTTAATATTTTCAGGGTTACAGTGGTGTGAAAAAGTGTTTGCCCCCTTCCTCATTTCCTGTTCCTTTGCATGTTTGTCACACTTAAGTGTTTCGGAACATCAAACCAATTTAAACAATAGTCAAGGACAACACAAGTAAACACAAAATGCAATTTGTAAATGAAGGTGTTTATTATTAAAGGTGGAAAAAAAATCCAAACCATCATGGCCCTGTGTGAAAAAGTGATTGCCCCCTAAACCTAATAACTGGTTGGGCCACCCTTAGCACCAACAACTGCAACCAAGCGTTTGCGATAATGTGCAATGAGGCTTTTACAGCGTCCTGGAGGAATTTTGGCCCACTCATCTTTGCAGAATTGTCCTAATTCAGTTACATTAGAGGGTTTTCGAGCATGAACGGCCTTTTTAAGGTCATACCACAACATCTCAATAGGATTCAGGTAAGGACTTTGGCTAGGCCACTCCAAAGTCTTCATTTTGTTTTTCTTCAGCCATTCGGTGGTGGACTTGCTGGTGTGTTTAGGATCATTGTCCTGCTGCAGAACCCAAGTTTGTTTCAGCTTGAGTACACGAACAGATGGTCGGACATTCTCCTTCAGGATCTCTTGGTAGACAACAGAATTCATAGTTCCTTTTATCACGGCAAGTCTTCCAGGTCCTGAAGCAGCAAAAGCCCGCCCCAGACCATCACACTACCACCACCATATTTTACTGTTGGTATAATGTTCCTTTTATGAAATGCAGTGTTCCTTCTACGCCAGATATACTTGGACACACACCTTCCAAAGAGTTCCACTTTTGTCTCATCGGTCCACAGAATGTTGTCCCAAAAGTCTTGGGGATCATCAAGATGTGTTGTGGAGAAGTAGAGACGAGCTTTGATGTTCTTTTGCTTAGCAGTGGTTTTCTCCTTGGAACTCTGCCATGCAGGCCATTTTTGCCCAGTCTTTTCCTGATGGTGGAGGCATGAACGCTGACCTTAACTGAGGGAAGTGAGGCCTGCAGTTCTTTGGACGTTGTTGTGGGGTCTTTGTGACCTCTTGGATGAGTCGTCGCTGCGCTCTTGGGGTAATTTTGGGCGGCCGGCCACTCCTGGAAAGGTTCACCACTGTTCCATGTCTTCGCCATTTGTGGATAATGGCTCTCACTGTGGTTCGCTGGATTCCCAAAGCTTTGGAAATGGCTTTATAACCCTTTCCAGACTGATAGATCTCAATTACTTGCTTTCTCAATTGTTCCTGAATTTCTTTGGGTCTCCGGCATGATGTGTAGCTTGTAAGGATCTTCTGGTGGACCTTACTGTGTCTAGCAGCTCTTATTTAAGTGATGCCTTGATTGTGATCAGGTGTGGCAATAATCAGGCCTGGGTGTGGCTAGAGAAATTGAACTCAGGTGTGGACAACCACAGTTATAGTATGTTTTAACAAGGGGGGCAATCACTTTTTCACACAGGGCCATGATGGTTTGGATTTTTTTTCCCTTTAATAATAAACACCTTCATTTACAATAAACTGCATTTTGTGTTTTCTTGTGTTGTTCTTGCTTTTTTTAACCAAAAAAAAAAAAAAAAAAAAAAAAAAAAAAAAAAAAACCCCACCACTGTATTTGAAAATGTCAAATATACCACATTATAAACAAATATGTCAACATGGTATCTCCTTTAGTTATACACAAGAATGTGTTCAGAAATGTATCACTAGAGCTGCTCAAGCAGTGTTTATATATAGACTTTGAAGTAAATGACTCAAATAAGTCCTATATATATATATATATATATATATATATATATATATATATATATATATAAGATGAAAAGGTCAGATTTTGATCAAAGGAGATGTTTAAAACTGAGTAACAATCTTATGATCCAGTGGGCATTACAAACAAGTAAGCCAAAGGTAACGAAGATAGCGGTGCATTTAGTGTCATGTAAGCTGGACTGTTATCACACATTTTTGCTTTTCTAGTGACCAGTAATGGTTTTATAGATAAATATATTGATATGAACCTTGCTTCTTCAAATACATCTAAGAGTTGGTCTGTGTGAAAACCGCTACCTCCACCTGAGGCAAATTCAAACAGTACATGCTAAGTTGATTTGATCCAAGGAGTGTGCTGAGGCATCGGGGTGGGGGAGGGGTGCATTGATTCAGCTGTCAGTGAAAATGACCCAGCCACTAACCCAGCGGATGGGGTACACAAAACTACCCAAAAACTACACAAGACTGAGAAACTAACCCAATTAAATGACCCAAAAGGCTCAACTCAGTTTGATTTGAAAAAAATTAACACAGCATTTTTAGAGTGTATAATCATACAATAAATGTATTTACTCTGTCTCTTCAAATTCAATGATAAGAATTGGCAGACTCTGAAGAAGCTGCAGGTAAAGCTACAGCAAACAGAAAACATTTCCGGCTTCCTGCCCTTATAACATATTAGCTCTACTATAGTAAAAACCTCAGTGTGATGGAGTTGGTAGAACACGGGGTTTTGGTGTGGTTTATATTGAATTCTTATTTTATTTGCAGTAGATCATGACACCGTTTTTTACAATAAATTCAGAGCACTGTAAAAATACAGATTTTGTTGCAGTCATTACAGAGATCAGTGCCTAAAGTCCCTATAACAATCTGCAGTGTGTTCTCAGAACGGTTCTTCCATGTGCCGTATTAATCACCATGTATGACACTCCTCCTTAGATGTCTTCAAGCTCTTTTTTAGTTGTTACATTTGTTAATTTGGCAGATACATAAATAGCAACAATGTTAATCCAATGTTAGCTTGACAATTTATTTTTTATACACAATACAACAACGTTAGCTAAGTGGCTACTGAATTTTTAGCTACTTCTAGAGAGGTAATGTTTAAGTTAGCTAGTTAGCTGGATAATTAACTGTTATTGTGTTTACGTAGCTGGCTAGCTTAATTGCTAAATATTAATATGGCATGCTCTCTTACTTTAGCTCATGAGTTTATGTGAGTTCTCTCTCTCTCTCTCGTGAAAATACTGTGACCTTTTTCCTCAACAACCCATATCACAGTAATATGTCATTCTCTCTTAGTTTCCAAAGCATGCTACTGCTGTACCCATGGGCCCTGCCGTTTTTTTTTTGTTGTTGTTTTTTTTTTTACCTTGAAGAGCACACTGTTGCTGAGGCACATGACTATCTGATGATTTGTGTCTAACCAATAAGAATCAAAACTATTGTCTGATATAATATATATATATATATATATATATATATATATATATATATGTACTCTCGTCTTTTTGAATAAACTGAGAGACTTTGCTATCTGACCTTGTGTGTGTCTGTGTGTGTGCGTGTGTGTCTTATGGCAACTCTCCCGAGCACTTGAATCAGGATATAGCTGTGGCAGTGTGACAGCGCCTTTTATTCTCAGCTTCATCAATTTCATATTCTATATTTTCTACATCATCAAAACAGTTTACCGGTATCAATAGTGGGATTCCCAGGTGGAGGTTAGAATATTTTCTTTGATCATGTAGCGAGGTTTGCCTCCATGTGGGAATCCTATTCACCTCAGTTATGGGCTGTCATAGCCTCGCCTATGGTGTTTTCTGTTGGGATAATTCTAATGTGAATTCGTAACACATAACTAACATAAGGAGCAGTTGAAAGAAACTGTGGTTATTCGTTCCTCACTGATCCGTCTCAGTGAGAGACTTATCGGACTGTACACGTAAAACTCTTATAAGAAACTCATTTTGCTGTAAAACTTATCTTGTAACTCAGTTATTTCATTGAAACTGACACAGCGTTCCTGATTTTTTTATTTTTATTTTATTTTATGATGTTAAGTAACTTTGTGTGTGTTGTTTGTTCTGTATATAAGTTATTAGACATGGGCGGAAGTGGTCAGTCCAAAAACATTCCAAATGATTGGATGTACAGTCAGGGATTTGGCACTTTGTGCAACCTTTTGTTGATAATTCAGCAAGATGGACTAGTGGTGCTGTTCAGTGGTGCCCTTATCCTAGAGAAGGTTCTTTCAATGAAGATGATTTAAAGAAATGGGATAGACATGAAGGATATGTGGAATGAGGAACATCTGTCTAAGAAACAGAGCCAATCAAAACCTAAGAAAACAGATAACGGCGCCCTCGTCCTCTACCTTGCGATAATAATGTCGTCCTCAGCTCCCCCTATGCACAACCGAAAGGCGTCTAAAAATCCTTTTGTGAAAGCTAAACGAAGCTAGCCAAAGCTAAGACCATGCTCGTTTCAGCTCTAACTCCAATCATCACCAGTCAAGCAAAAAAAAAAAATGCCCGGAAAATGTCGTTATTGCAATCATGACCATTTTACTGTTATTGATCTCTGTAGTGCTTTTTCAGTGTCCCACTGAGTGAGGACACCTATTTTTGTCTTTACATTTAAGAAGCAACATTACTCTACCACTGTGCATGTAGCTCTCTCTTCATTTGTTTTCCCAGAAGGGTGCACCCTCTTGCAGTACGTGGATGACCTCCTATTATCAGCTGTTTGACACACGTCAAAATGGCTCAGAGCAGCTCCTCGCACACCTAGCACAATGCAGGTTCAAGGCTTTGCTCTCAAAGCCCCTGTTCTGCCTCACCGCTGTGCGTTATCTGGGCTTTCTCATCAGCAAAGGCGAACATCGTCTCTGCGGATTGTCTGAGAATTATTCTTAATGTTTCACCTCCATCACTAAATCGAGGTATGCTCGGTTTTCTTTGAGTAATAAACCATTGTCGTCAGTACATTCCTGACTGTTCATATCATGACAAGGTACTCAGGCAAAAATTGTCTCAAAGACCAAACTGACACCATTACATGGACTAAAAAGATGATGCATTCATTTTCAAGCAGTCTCTGAGTTCAGCTCCAGCTCTAGGTCTGCCGGACTATCCGTCTCCTTTTCACCTGTATGTGTCGGAGGACACGAGCATGGCCGCAGGGGTCCTGGTCCAGGAGCATGGTGGAGGTTATCGTCCAGTAGCTTATCTATCCAAAACCCTTGACCCTGCGGTTCAGGGCATGCCTGCATGCTTGCACTCAGTAGCAGTCTCTGCTATGCTCATCTCTGATGCTGAAAAGTTTGTTCTCTCACATCCGCTTACCCTACATGTGCAACACCAGGTAATCTCTATTTTAATAACATCCAAACACAACACGTGTTGCACAGTGTCATTCTGGCTATGAGGCTATTCTCTGTGCCACTCAGAACTTTACTATAAAACTAATTACAGCCGTTAACAGTCCAGCCGTTTTGCTTCATAACTAATCTGTTGTTCTTCCACTCAGGCTCCAGACACGTGGATAGAGCACAACCGTCTTACTAGGATTACTGTCAGCTTGTCTATGCGTATCAACCTTTCACAACGCCCTTTGGATGGGGGTGCTCTTGCTCTAAACCTAATGATAATACCATCCTAGGTGGCTATGCAGTTTGTTCGCTTCTCAACATTGTTAATGAAGCACACTGTATTCCTTTTAAGTCTCTTTTGAGGCCAGAACATCACCATTTACATGGATTCTCTTAACGCCTTTGGTGTTGTGTATAATTTTGGTAAGATATGGCATGCCAGGGTTTTAAAGTGGCTGATGATAAACCTATCTCACATGCCACTCTTGTTGCAGATCTATTGAAAGCATCCCTTCTCCCTTGACGCTTAGGTGTTATGAAGGTCAAGGGTCACCATTCTGCTGATTCTGAACAGGCCCGAGGGAATTCTCTTGCCGATGAGGCTAAACGGGCCACCAAAGAGAGCTCATCATTGTCATACGTTGACGATAAGACTGTTTATTCGTTGCTCACGCACACATGATCACCTCATGATGTTTATATGATGATTTTACAGACTAACACCTCACCCGACATTCTCTCCTTCTGGAGCTCTGAACATTGTACACCTAGCTCAGATGGTATTATTCATTGCCCCAATTGACACATCGCATTATTTTCTGGTCTATTTTCCTAAGACATTCTTTTGTCTTTGGCTAATGATACTGGGAAGTATTCACTTTAATTAACAACGAACTTCCAAAAATTAGGGAAGTCGTTATCCACAAATGTCTGCTTCTAGATATTCTCACTTTAGCGTTTTTCAGAATTAGCATTACCAATCTTACACATACACACATGGCAGGTACCGTAAGTGTGCCAGTACGACTGAAAGACCCTGTTTGCGTGAGCCGCAGTCATTCCACTCAGCATCCACTCAAATGGATTCTTTTCAAATTAGACTAAAGAATTTTAATGGACTGGCTAGATTACTGTGATTAGATAGGCAGAGAAGGGCAAGAAACACAAAGCACACAGTTTGTGTGTGTGTGTGTGTGTGTGTGTGAGAGAGAGAGAGAGAGAGAGAGAGATCGATCTCATCAGATCTTCACAGATCATATTTGATGTGTTCAGATTCAATCTGACAGAAATACTTTGACTCACTGTATCACTCACTGATTCACTACACTGACTCACAGTCATTAACAAGCTATTATTATCTACTGTTTATCGGGTTAGCTTATTCACCGTTCACATATTCACCATCAAAGTATACTTCAAGTAAAACAAAATGTACATGATTTCTTCTTTGTGCCACGTTTAGTTGATAGGCCACTGGAGCAAATGAAATTAGAACTATATTATCTTGGTCTTTAATTAACTTGCTCAGAAAAAATGTAGGCTTCTAAGCTGTATCTTGTATATATAATGTGTATATAGTGTATATTTTAAAAGGTTTTGTAGTACATAATTGGGCAGTAATTACGTTTTAGAGTAAAGCTACATGCACATCTTGAGGTACAAGATAGATACATTAAGAGGAGGTTCAAAAGGGAGAGAGACAGAGAGAAGAGGAACAAGACACAGGAAGAGAAAAAAGAGATGGGATATTTAGTGAGAAATAGAAGAGAAAGGGAAATGTGTGTAGGAAGTAGCGTGAGACATACAGAGAACGTTAGGAAGAAAGTGAAGGAGAGAAGGTGGGAGAAAGTGTGATGGATGATTGACAGCTCCTGTTAGCAGGACCATCTGGCTGTGTTGGAGAGACCAGGTGTGAGGTAGAGATCAATAGCAGAAACATTCCTGCCTATGTGGGTCAATAAGACTGTGATTAAACCCCTTGAATGGGTGACGCAGGCTGCAGCTGAACCGTGACACAAGTACTCAGATTATTGCCCCTCACCCAGTGCTTCTCATTACACAGTTTACATTCCCAGCCTGGTTATCTTATTCTCTCTCTCTCTCTCTCTCTCTCTCTCTCTCTCTCTCTCTCTCTCTCTCTGTGTGCATTGATCAACTCTGTCTCTTTGAATCTTTCATATAGGAAATCACTTTATTCCATGAATTTACTTATTGTTATTGTAATATTAATAAGATTTTTTCCATTTAATATTATGTAACTCTGAAAATATTATTATTATTATTATTATTATTATTATTATTATTATTATTATTATTATTATTATTATTATTATTATTATTATTATTATTATTACTACTACTACATGTCAGCGTAAAACCAGGCACACGAGAGATTGAAGGCACTGACCGCTAGAAGGAGACATTACATCATTTATGTGTATCAGCAGAGTTTTTACTCAAACATTTATACACACAGTATCTATATCAGTCCGTTATTTATAATAATAACAATAACAATTATGATAATAATAATAATAACAATAATAATAATTTTCACAAAAATGTCAATCTCTCCCTTCTCTCTGTCTTGTTCTTTTCCCCCTATACCTGTTTCTCATCTTTCATTGTCATTCTCTCCACCGCTCCCCCCAGAGCTTACATAATGATAATTAAGTTAGAAGCATATAGCAAGGCTTTGATATATATACTGAATGATTTTCATCTCTGATGAATGAGTACAAACGTAATGCTAATCATGGTGTCTGGCTGCTTTTCCCTGTACATAAACACATTTCGCTCAATAAAGTACACGGTGCAGTAGTGCTTAAGTGAATCAATGAAAAAGAAAAAATCAAGCCTTACATATGTCATGAATTCATCAATGCACCTTCTAAAAATATGATGTTAAATAATATTCTAAATAATATGATGTATCATTTCTTTTTTAAAATAGTTAACACTAACTAACTAACTAACTGAATAAATAAATAAATAAACACACACACACACATTAAATTAATGAATAAACTTTTTTTTGTTTAAATGCAACAAAAATCAGTTTACAAAGACAAAAAATAAATAAATAAATAAATTACAAGTAGCAAAACAGGAAATAACCATGACCAAAGATTTATATAAAAAAATGTATAAAGATTACACAAACAAACAAACAAACAAACAAACAACATTATTAGGTTTTTCTTCCTCTTCGTCAATCTAAAGATGCTTATTGGTGAGGCAAGGTCTATTTAAATAATAATAATACTAATACTACTACTACTACTACTACTACTACTACTACTAATAATAATAATAATAATACATTTGAAGATATAGTAGTGGCTAAATTAATGAAAATGAAAGACCTGATTTTGATTGGCAGCCGCGTCAGCAGACATAAACCACGCCCCCTCAGCGCACGGAGCGTAGCTGTGTGTCCTCGCGCGCTCGGCTCAGTGCAGTGTTTCACACAGGGACCAGAGCGAGAGCGCACATATATACGGATATATTTATAACGCACGCGCACTTATACACACACACACACACACACACACGGCGAGAGCGTGTCAGAGATATACACACAACAGACGCAAGAAAGAAAGAAAGAAATACACAGAGAGAGAGAAAGAAAGAAAGAAAGAAATACACAAAGAAAGAAAGAAAGAAAGAAAGAAAGAAAGAAAGAAAGAAAGAAAGAAAGAAAGAAAGAAAGTGGACCAGAAGAGTGTTGCACATGGCCGGGATTATTTACTCCATCGCCACCCTTTTATTTGGGATTTCCGCGGGTATCAGCACCCTGCAGCGGATTTATCCTCCAAACGAAGGTAAAGAAGTGACTCTTACGCAGAGTTAACACCTGCAGTGTTCAGAGAACTCCTGCATCCGCAGCTGGATCAGAAAGAAACACTGCTGAGAGTGTACAACTGTATCCGTCCAATCAGGTCCTTCTGCTCTGTCCAGGCCGTGTAGAAGTGCAACACTACTCTATAGGGATATTCCCTATAGCTTGGAGGAAATGTGTTGAAGTAAAAAAAACAACAAAAAAAAACTATCAACCAGAGCTTTCATCCTCCCTGAAATAGCCGTAAAAATAACCATATTTCATTATGTATTTTTATTGGATATAAATATTATTTGATCTATTTTGTAATGCCACTTTTGTAGAACTGCTGCACTGGTTAAAGCCAGGTCTGGAGCTGGCATGAGTTTAGTGCACCTAATGAACAGCCTAACATGGTCTTAATAAAACAAATAATAATAAACAAATAAATAAACACACTGTTTCAATGTAGCATTTATTTATTTATTTATTTGTTTTAATAGAAATGCCAGATTATATAATCTGACCTTTCTTGTTGAATAGTTTTCTTTCAAAATGATTTCTTTTTTTTCCTCTGCCAGGTTTTGTAGGGAATATGTTTCTCTGACCTTAACAAAACGATCTTTGTTGCGCACACATAAATACTGTTCTAGTTATTTTTGGATGGATTTGAAGGCATTGTCACAAGCACCTTTGTCAGTAAATGAAATCCAATAATTCAGTGACTGAGTGTTGCAAAAGAAAAGTTTGAAAAACATAACTAATCCCCATCACAGGTCTTACTGTTGTTTTTGTTGTTGTTGTTGCTTTTTTTTATTATGATTTATTAATTACTGCTTAATATATTATAAAAATGTCCTATCACACACCTAGTGGAGAAAAACTGCCTTTCAGAAATGTTTTGTTGTGTTTTAAATTTGGACCTCATCAATATCCCTGCCATCATAGCCTCGGTTTTCCCGTACACATGAAACAGATCAATTCTGGGTTGTTCTTTTTGTAACCTCGGGCTCCTTCCTGTAATGCAGAGTGGTTAATGCAACAGAACAAATTCACAGGTAGATTTCTTCCTGTATTCTCTCTTTTAAGTGTTTTTTTTTTTTACTTCCATATCTCAGTTACATTGCTGGATTCGAGAACCGTGCAGGGAGAACTGGCATGGGTGGCGAGTCCGACGGAAGGAGGGGTGAGTATTAAAGAACCAGTTCTCTCTCTTCCTCTCTCTCTCGCTCTCTTTGTCTGATGGGAATTCAGATAGCTAGGTTACTGCGACAAGCATCAGGTTTCCTAAATAGTGCAAGGAGACAGAAATGGCCTTTGTTGGGAAACTTTATCCCTCAACTTCCAAAAAAGGGGAAACTTGGCAACACTGAAACTGTGAGCGGTTCCGTGTGTGTCTCTGAAAGAACGGGGCTTCAGATCTTGGAGGTCACTGGGTTCTGTCTGATAGAGTATGCTCCCTCAGTCCTGATGCTTTCATGCCCACTATTCATGCATACCTTCTTCCTGAGCCTTCAGATTCGACGGTGACAGAAATGGTTGGCGTCTGTGACAAATATTCTCTTGAGAAATAGCCTTTCTCCAAAGAAGAGAGATCAGACTGAAGGTTAAAATAAACCACAATAAGTTAACCTCTGTTGCCATTAATACCACTGCTAGCCATGGACATGTGATCCAGTTCTTTTGAAATGCTTCGTTGGCTGTGCGCTGTGATCACCTGTGTGACTGACAGCTCTTTGGCAGCGATGGTGGGAGGGCATTCAGCTCTAAATACGGCCAATTAGCTTCTTTCTCCTCCTGGTCTGCTATCTCTGGACAGGGGCACTTATCAGTAACTCGCTTCATTGGCCCTCAGTGCACACAGGACAGGAGAGAGCTGCGCACATTGAATTATTCCCTTACACTAGAGACCAGATTGGTTTCACAGCTATTGTCTCTTCAATGCTCAATTTGCAATCTAATTTTGTGAATAATTGGTGGAGATTATTTATCGTAGAGCAATTTCAGTCTGGACTCATGACTGCTGATGGTTTTCAGGAGCTTTATGAATAGAAAACCAGAGTATAAAACAGTGACCACCACAGTGCTCAGATAACAAATAACCATGGATAAGCAACCATAGATAAGCAGTGAAATAACCAAACAAGCAGCAAAACACACTTTGAATCAAGTAACCATTCAACAAACAAAATTGTCGACCAAGAAACTAAATAACCAATTCACCAACCAACAAAATAATCAGTCAACCAAGCAACAAATAAAATAACCAGTTAGCCACCCATCCAACAAAAAATAAACATTCAACCAACGAAGAAACAAAATAACTAGTTAACCGTTAGTTGACAAACCACCCAACAAACAAAAGAACCATTTGACCAAGCAACAAACAAATTAACTAGGCAACCAACCAACCAATAAATCAGTTGACCAAACGACAAATAAAATAAACAGATGACCACGCATCCAGCAAACAACAGAACCGTTTAACCAACTAAGAAACAAAATTACTAGTCAACCAAACATGAACCATAATAACCAATCAACCTACAAAATAATTAGTCAACCAATCAACAAATAAAATAACCGTTCACCTAAATAACAAACACAATAATCAGTCAGCCAACCAAGAAACAAAATAACCTCTCAACCAAGCAAGAAACAAAATATACACTTAACCAACCAACTAATAAAATAACTATTCAAGCAACCAACAAATAAATCAGTTGACCAATTGACAAATGAAATAAACAGATGACCACTCATCCAACAACAGAACTGTTTAACCAACCAACAAACAAAATTCATCCAAAAAAAGTCATCCAAACAAGAAACATAATGACCAATAGTCCAGTAAAAACAACCAGTCAACCAACCAGTTAACAAAATAACTATTCAACCAAACAACAAAGAAAACAACCATTCATCTAACTAACACACTAACCTGTCAACCAAACAACAAACAAACTATGCACTTAACCAACCAACAAACAAAATAACCATTTGATCATCCACCCAACCAAAAATAAATCAGTCAACCAACCAACAAAATCATAAACACCAGACCAATAAACAAAATTGTGTGTACACAATTAGCTTTTAATGATTTTATTAAGGGTAAGCTAGGTAAATAGAGAATTACAGGGCTGCACAATTCAAAAATATAATTAGGCTTGTGATTGTTTTGAGAGATATCATGATTGTAAATATAATTTGTTCGTAACAGTGATTATGGTAATACATATGGGCTCACCATGGAAAAGCCTGATTGATCAGACTGCATGAACACCTGCGACCTGCCAGAATGCTCACAGCATGCTCAGCTCACTTCCAGAGCTGAATAAAACAAGCCAGGCATCATGATGAACCAGGAACATATCAATGCACGTAGTTCACATTTCCTCTTTTATATGTTGCCTTTTGTTGAGGACATTGGGTGTACTGCTTGAAATGTTTGTAAATCTTGTTTCTCCAATAACCGTACTGATCTGCAAGCTAAGCTAAGTTTTTATTAATTGAAATAAATGACTCCATTAAAAAAAAAAAAGTGCATGCCCTAATAGGCCACAGTGTTTCTCTGAAGCCTGTTTCACCTACCGCTGAGTCACACACTTATGAAGTGCGGTAGAAATCCTTGTAGAGAAGCTATTCTCGTCTCATAATTCTAGACAAACACTACAGCGTGTATGCATGGCAGAGAGCTGTATAATTTACATATTAGAAGAAAAGCAGATGATGCAGATCCATTGAGTGTAAATTGTGCTTTCAGAAAGGTCTGCTACTGTTTTTTTGAATTCATTTGTACTTCACATTGAGAAAAATAATTCATTGAAAAACAAAGCAATTGTTAAAAATAGGATAATGGCATAATGGACTAACTTTAAATGACTTACTTCCTTTTGTACAGTTATAATATGGTTGTGCGTCAGCCCTTACTGTTGTTTACAGGCTATCTATAATTGGTCTAAATCATGGAAATGAATTTTGTGAGACTTTTCTATCAATCCAACTCTATCCAAAATGCCCCAAATGTAGTGTTCAGTGATTTCCTGTAATACACAGATTATACCAAATCACTACTATATTAAAACAGTCCAAAAATAATACTTATAAATGACGTGCTTTTTTGTTCTTACAATCTGTAAATGAAACAGTTTTTTTTTTTTTTTATCTTATGGGAGTGATGGCAGTTGTGTCAAGGCGTGTTTGCATTTACAAATCCTTGCGCTGGTTGAGATTATTTATGCTTATACTTATCTCGCAATTATAGGATTTTCTGGACACTTTTCAGAACATGTTTGAATGATTACATTGCCAGAACTCACTCACGGTTATGAGTACAATATCTCACTACTATCATGGTTTGGCACGAGACAGCTGTAAAGAGCTGAGGGGGTGTGACTAAAAAAAAAAGATAAAAAGTGAGTTGTGGCTGCAAACTGTCACAGCTATACACAAAGAAACAATCACCTGTAAACCCATACAATAAAGCATAAAGGACACACTCAATGCGTGAGTAATGATGAGCAAATGTTCTGAAATATAGTTGTAGTAACAAGCTTGACGCCGAAGTTATGAATTCAGAAAAATGTTGTTTGCAATATATTTAAGTACTTTAGTTAAGTCCTACATTTTTTTTTAAACACTGTTGTTTTATTTCTTTAATGGTGTTCCTCTCTATTACAATTCTCTCACTTCTCTCCTAATGTATTTCCTTTATTTCTTTTTTTGCCATGGTAATGTCACTTTCTCTGAAACGTTCTCCGTGTGCTCCACAGTGGGAGGAGGTGAGCATCATGGACGAGAAGAACGTCCCGATCCGAACGTACCAGGTTTGTAACGTGTTGGAGTCGAGTCAGAACAACTGGTTGCGCACGCACTGGATGGAGCGTGGCCCGGCGCAGCGTGTCCATATAGAAATCAAGTTCACGTTACGCGACTGCAACAGCCTACCTGGCGCCACGGGTGCCTGCAAGGAGACCTTCAACCTCTACTACCTAGAGTCGGACTCGGACGAAGAGCACGGTGTACCCGAGCGCCGCTTTGCTAAGATCGACACAGTGGCAGCAGATGAGAGCTTCACACAGGTGGATGTGGGAGACCGTGTCATGAAGCTTAACACAGAGGTGCGCACTGTGGGTGCGCTCAACCAGAGGGGCTTCTACCTGGCCTTCCAGGACGTGGGAGCATGCGTGGCGCTTGTCTCCGTAAGAGTGTTCTATAAGAGATGTCCGCTGGTCGTCAGGAACCTGGCGAGCTTCCCTAATACAGTAGCAGGTGCAGATGCGTCGGCGTTGGTGGAGGTGCGTGGTGCGTGTGTGGAGCACTCAGAGGAGCGCCAAGAGCCCAAAATGTACTGCGGTGCCGACGGGGAATGGCTGGTTCCCATCGGGACATGCTTGTGTCAGCCTGGATACGAGGAGCGCAGTGGCCAGTGTCAAGGTAAGACGATCTGATATTAGATCTCTCTTCTGTTTCTAGATATTCAACATAGTCCAGTCTCTAGATATTCATCCTTATTCAAGTCCCAAGATTTACAGCCTTTTTCTGTCTCCACTTATTCATCCCATTCTTTTCTCTAGGTATTTGTCTTGTCTCGAGACTTCCATCCTTGTCCTCTTTCCAGATATTTCTTTCAGATGTTCCTCCCTTTTTTTCCTTTTAGATATTCATCCTGTCCTGATGTTGGTCTTTCCTCTCTCTAGATATTTACTCCATTATTTTCTCTGTGTATCCCTTTTTTTTGTCTTTGAATATTGATCTCTTATATTTTCTTGAGAAAATAACACATTCATAATATTCTAGACATCAAAATAATCATTCCTGTTATTAGATATCCTGTTTATCCAGAATATAGTCTCTCTCGCTAATATATCTAGATATTCAGCCGTCTTTTTTCCCCCTCTAAATAGTTAAATAGTAAAATCCCTTTTCTCTCTCTAGATATTGATTCCTATTTTTTTCTCTCTGGCCATTCATCCTTCCACTTCCCTCCCTTTCCGTTAAACATGTTCATGTCTCTACTGTAAATATTCAGCACTCTCCTGTCTCTAGATATCGATCTTCTTTTTCCTCTAGACTCTGCTTCTGACTTTCTGATATTCATCCTTTTTGTGTCTGTATATATTCAGTGGCCTCTCATTTTTAACTCTCCATCGTTTCTATCCATTTATTCTCGCAAACAATCACCTCTTGATCTATCTATCCATCCATCCTTTGGTTTTTTTTTTATTGCCTTAACGCACGCATCTGTCCAGCTCATATCAGGGAGGCAGCACAGTTTGCTGAGCAATCTCTTGTCATGGTTATTGCAGTATCGGCCTGCACTAAATGCAGCATTAAAAGCTGCGGCTATTTCGTTTCATTTAGCTGTCAGGTTGAGTTAGTATTGATCTGAAGTATTTTGTGGTCGCTTATTAACCGAGCACTTTGAGTGTGCCGTGAGCATGCCGTGTCCTGCAGTACATCACACGGTCGCACACTGCGAGCAGGATGCTGCAGCGGAGCTGTGCGTGTTAGCGTGTGCTGAAGTGGAAATAAGAACGAGTAAAGCTTGTTTAGTAGTTGTTCGTTTTTTCATCTCCTTTGTGTCGATTAGTTATCTGTGGCATTATCGGCAGTCAGTGCAACGAGAGAGCGCACGGCGAGTTGTGATGACATAAAGCGCTGAATAGAGACGCACTGAAACGTGGAAAGAGAGAAAGAATGTAGAACGCAGTGAGATATGAGACAAGAGACAAGTAACGATGAGCTTGAGCGCTCTTTATGTTTTTAGTTCTGCTGGAAAGATTTTGCTGTCAGTCTGACAAATCCTCAGCCATGTTTTAGAAATCAATGCATTCACAAAACTCTCTGCTATTGTATAATGCAATATAATATTAACTAATATAAATAATAACAACAACAACAACAACAATAATAATAATATATTATATAATGTAATTCAATAAAGTAAGGAGTTAAGACTGACCCAGAATTCTGTTATAATAAATAAATCAATGTTAGGGTTGCTATGGTTTTCCTACAACAGCATGTCTCGCAGAGTTTTATTCCTTTTATACCAAAACACTAGCAATTATTTATTTATTAACGAATGATGTTATACCTTTATCCATTTATAGTTACGTTTAATGTTGTGGAACATCAGATAAACAATTTAGTTCCTGTTATCACTTTTGTTTGTAAGATTAAGAATAAAAATTAAAATGCAGCGTGTCTTGTTACAGGAAAAATCTGTAAGTTCAAAAGGGAACAGGAAGTGCTTGCACTGAAGACTTCCAAAAATGAAAACTTCAAAATGTCAACAGTTCCACCTATTTTTATTTATTTTTTACTCCATTTCTGTGGAGCATTCACCATACAAGTTGTTAATATAAAAAAAACAGTAGCGTGTAAGAATGAGCACATTTGTAACAAGAGCTATTGTCAGAGCTACAGTTGTAGAAAAATAATCAACACTCCCTGACTGATCAGATTCAAGAATTCAATACTCAATTCTGATTGGCTGGAAGGGGTGTGTTCAAACCACACAGTATAACGCACAGGTAGCTCCAGTCAGTTTAATCACCGTTCTAAATGAATGCACTGACCATGACTAATATAATACTATATAATATAATGCAAATGACACTATAAACTTACCTGTCCTCTTATATTAAATTATAATGTCCTTATAATAAGGTCTCCGGAGCTTAAACCTTTCATTTAATTTTTTTACGTAATGTCATCATGATGTGGGAAATCATTCAATCATGACTACAGAATATGTTCTTTAATAAACGTCACAAAGTTATCAGGATACACTTCATTCTAAATGTCTGAAGAATGATAAAATATATTATATATTTCAACATATGCATATTAGTTTGGACACACACAAAAAAATCTCTAGTTTATTAGTGAAGACTTTAACATTATGAACCTGGGCTTCTTTTCTAGCACTTTCCTGGACATTCACACATGCTGAATGTTTGTGGCTGCTTTGTTCTAGAAAAAAACGACTTGTTTGGCTGGGATTTAAAAAAATATATATCTATTACTTAAAAAAAATTTTTAGCAGATTTTCACGGATCAATTTTGGCTTTAAATTCCCTCATAGACATCAACTTCACAATTATATTTGTCTTAGAAGAAAAATTCTAAAAATATCAAAATGTCTTTAAAAACATTCGATGATGGGTTGAAACTTACTGGGTAGCTATTTGCACTATATAACTTTATAACTATTTTTTTTGCCTACAAAAGATATGGCTTCTATTATTAACTCTCAAAAACTAGATAACTAGACTCATAGTGACACACACACGCGCACACACATTTACACACACTTTCTCCAGGCTCCAGGGTTTCCATGGCTGTTATTAGGGTTACGGTAGCCACCCTTGACATTTGATCTTAGGGGTCAAAGACTAAAGGTTACATTCCCTCTCAGCTCTCAAGTGTAGATGTCCTGACCTGTTTGATGTTCCTTTGGTCGGTTCATGTTGGTATGTATGTGTGTGTGTGTGTGTGTGTGTGTGTGTGTGTGTGTTTTGAAGCGTGTATGTCTATCAGAATAACTAATATGGTAATTTCAGTGATCTCAGGATAGTAATTTAGCAAATGGGGTTTGTGGTTTAAACCTGCAGTGCCAAACTTAAACTTGGATTCGGTTCATGCAAGTCCATTAATCCTTCCTTGTCTGAGGTGATGGCGGGTCACGCAGCTCTGAGCCAGATCCAAGGCTCAGGTTTTGGGGTGGTGTTGGTGTTTGTTGGGAGATGGAGGGGGTTTTGGGGGTGTGAAAGGGGCAGAGCGTAAGGTTGTAGGTCACCAGCTCCTCCATCCATCTCCGGCTTCTTAGCTGACAGCGCAAGAGGAAAAATTTATTAAGACATCAAAATTCTGACAGTTGGGGTTTGACATGACACCATAGAGACACTCTCATGGGAAAGATAAAGAGAGAGAGAGAGGGGGGGGCAGAATATTTCAGCTTTATGTTCCATAGTCTTGGACTTTTTAAACTTTTTAAATTCTTTAAAACTTTGTTACTTTCTTCATTAATTTTGAAGGTCCAACAGTTCATTTGTTGCATGGCACTGTGAAGTTATTTTCCTATCTGAAATTGTAATCCATAGTCTGACTTGTCAATCTGAAGCTGTGTTTATGACGTTACTTTCACGAGTACAGTTCTCATATTATAACAATGGATCTTAACATCACTTGTAATTGTTCTATTTTTCTCATTGAAAAATTACTGGCTTACTGGTTATACTACGAGGCTGGCACGATGACACAACTGGTAGCTTTACCACCTCCGGCTCCAGGGTCCCTGGTTCACTTCTGAGCTTGGGTTACTGTCAGTGTAGAGTTCTGCATGTTCTCTCTGTGTTTGAATGGGTTTCTTTCGGGTCTTCCTTTTTCCTCCCACGCCATGCCAGTAGATGAACTGGTCACTCCAACTTGCCCCTAGGTATGAATGACTGGTGCCCTATCCAGGGTGTATTTCCACCTCGCACCCAGTGTTAGGACAATTCAATATTGGAATTGTTTGGATTCACTGTGATTCTGGATTCACTGTGACCCTGACAAGGGATAAAAAGCATTCACTGAAGATGAATGAATGAATGGATGGTTACGCTATAAAAGCACAACACGATCTCATTAACGTAGCATTAATTCACTTCACGATTTAGAAGAGTTGGGATGAGGGGGAACTCATTTTCTACATGTTGAGGCTACAAATTTTTAAAACTTAACATAAAATGGTAAGCGTATAGAGTCGGTCCCTCCAGGATTTTGGGGTTTGTGATCGCAGGAATGAACACAAAATCAAGCAAACTCCATAATATTCAGAGGAGCGTGAAATTAGCGCAGATTTTCTGCAGTTTTGGTCCAAGACGTGTCATGTGACGTCATCAGAACACGCATTCAGCCAAAGCCCACTTGGATTCACATGATCATGAATACAGCTGAAAAAGTCTCGTTTACCAACAAACATCACAGTGAAAAAACGTGCAATTTTTGTGCAATTGCAAGTTCTCCAATGTAAAAAAAAAGCAGGAAAAACTACACAAATTGCATCGCAAATGTGGTTGTGTATGTGGGATGGGGGGAAGTGTGAAATCATGTGAAAGTGTGAATTGGTGTGTGAGTGTGTCGGTGTGTGTCTAGTTGGTAAAAGCTAGCAACTGAAGTCTCTGTAATTGCTAACTTGTGCACCACCCACTAGCCCACATCCAGGCTTAAGGGACTTTTTATTTTTGACAGGAGGGTTTTCCTGGATGCATTATTACTATCAGTCAAAAGATTTTTTGTTCAGCATGAAAGCCTAGGCCTGGTGCTTCTTGCCTGAATGATTTAGAAACACACACACACACACACGCACGCACACACGCACGCACACACACGCACGCACACGTTTGTTTTTGTGACTTTTTATGAAATAGGATTATAAATGTTCTGTAAATAATGTATATATTTGATACTTTTTTGCTGTTATTAGTAATGTTAGATGAAAATATTCTTGATGACGTAGTTTCATTGCAGCTGTATTGCTAGCGTTCAGGTCTCTGAGGACAGATACAGCCTCTCTCACTTTCTCTGGGTACCAGCAACCAATCAGAACCAGCCTGGGGCAAGAAATGATAAGTCTTCCAGTAGCTCCAGTTAAATACAGTCTGGTCGGTCTGACACTGGTCTTAGAAATGAAGTGAACACGGTTAGAGTTACTCTTTACCGACCCACATGCTTCATGCTGTTTAAGCCCTCTGCATGGGTTTCTTTACAAAATTATATTTAATATATTTCATTTAACGTGTAAACACTCACACGAACAAATTCTTCTTAAATGAAAAAGCCTGGATGGCACTCAAATAACCTACATTTTAGTATTTTTCTGGTCGAAAAACAAACAAACAAACAACAACAGATACTCTACAGTTATGCAATCCAAGTATGGAATATGTCTGAGCAAAATG
The DNA here is from genome assembly GCA_012411365.1 of Ameiurus melas. Classification (NCBI taxonomy): domain Eukaryota; kingdom Metazoa; phylum Chordata; class Actinopteri; order Siluriformes; family Ictaluridae; genus Ameiurus; species Ameiurus melas. The sequence goes on from CM022759.1 coordinate 26,906,489, forward strand.
TTTTGTTTGGCAGGACACATTCTAGGTGTAATTGGGAATTGTAAAGGTGCCATTTAACACGCAGCACTCATTTCATTTTACAAAAAGCTTTCCCCTCCATTGTGTAATTATTTACAGACATCTGACGCCTGGCAGTTCATAAATCCAAAAGTTTACAATTCACAAAATAAACATCACAAAATTTTTTTTTTGTTTTTTGTCTGTGACACTAAAGGTGTTTAAAAGTTGGCTGCAATATTTAACCACAATAACAACAACAACAACAACAATAATATTATTAATAATAATGTAGACATTATTTATTTGTTTGCTTGTTTAAATGATTGTGTATTTGTATTGTTGTTAGGAATAAAATGATTTAATTCTTTCCTTTTTTAAAAATACAATAGTTCCATTTTTATTTCATCATTTCTATTTAATAAAACGTGTAAAGGCCAGGGAAAAAAAAGCAGCCGTAAATAAATAAAAATTCAAGGTGTCCTCCATTAGATCCTTGAAATAACAAGCTACAATGTTTGCTCAGTTAGTGTGTATCACAGGTCATAAAGTTTCATAAAACCTTCAGACTGTCCTTCAATAGTGGAATGAACTGAATCTGTCACTATCTTCAAAAGACCCACCTCTTCTGTGAACACCTAACTAACCCCTTACTTACCCCATCAACTCCCCCCACCCCCCACCACGCTCTTACACGCTCTTCTGTAGAACTCAGCTAATCATTTTCTATGACAGCAATACTTGTATTGTTGCAAAAGGAATAAATGTAATGTAAAGTCTGTATATAAAAGTGGAACCCCATCAATACAAGAAGTAAATTTAGTACAAATATAAGCTACAAGATTGACGTGTCATTTCTACTCAAATTTTGAAGTGTGTGTGTGTGTGTGTGTGTGTGTGTTATTGAGCCACCGCTAACCAGGAGTACTCTCGGTACTCTGAGATTACTGAAGCTCAAAAGCACTCAGCTTTTGTTCCTCTCTCATCGGCAGCTGTCATTACTGGTGGATCTCAGCCTAAACGTTGCCGTGACGTTGAGCTAACACTCGGCTAACGTTTCTGCGAGGAGAAATCATTTCTTTACTGTCAGCACTCGTTAACAGTCTGTGGAGAGTTATAACAGCAGACGCATTTGAAAGCTCGACATACAGAAAGCATACGGCCCTGCTGCCCCCTCCTCATCCGTCTCACTCTTTTTCTGCGTGTGTGTGTGTGTGTGTGTGCGCGCGTGTGTGTGAAGTGGGAGACGATGGACGGCTGAAAAGCGGGAGACTGAGTGGATTAGCATGTCAAAAGCGCCTGAATTAATAGCCTCTTTCTCTCTCTCCTGCTTTGGTCTTTCTTTGCCTCTCTCCATCTTTATTTCATACAGAGAGGAAAAAGAGAGTGGGAACGTCATAGACAGACAGAGGGGGAGAGATAAATAAAGCAGAAACGGGGAGAGAGGAAATAAAGGGACGAGACAAAAAGAGACAGGTGGATGGAGTGAAGCTGTAAGAGAAATAACGCACTCGTCTGCTTGGGGGAAAAAATCAATATATATGTCATTTTGTTGTGTAAGTCGCACTGATGCACTAGGGATTTTACGTTACATAAGGTTTACTCTGCATCGAGTAAAGCACTGTAATGACCACAATTGGTATAGTCTAGATCCCATATAGTTTAGTGTTGTATTGTTTTCTGAATTCTGTCCGGTCTGGACAATATCTGTATGTAAAAACATATTCCGTTATTATACAATCATTATGTAATCCTTAATGCTCCTTGCTCAGTAAAGACTTCATTTTAGTCTCATTCGCAACCCATGACTACTCGTCCGCCGTAAATACAGTATATGTAGGGCTTATGAGTTGCTTTTTATGGGAAAAGAGCATAGGTGAGCACTGTTGTTCCTTTCGGGGGTGGAGCTACTGTCAGGATAAAAAAATATAATCAAAAAAGCATCTTCAGGGTTGGGGGTTTGAAACCAACCTTCGCCCTGTGTGCGTAAGTTTGCATGTTCTCGCCGTGCCTTGAGGGTTTCCTGTGGGTACTCTGGTCGTCATCCCCACAGTCCAAAGACATGCATTGTAGGCTGATTGGCATTTCCAAATTGTCTGTAGTGTGTGAATGGGTGTGTGAATGTGTGTGCTGGTGCCCTGTGATGGGTTGGCACCCCGTCCATGGTGTCCCCCACCTTATGCACTGAGTTCCCTGGGATAGACTCCAGGCCCCCCGGCATAGGATCAGCGGTGTGGAAAGTAGATGGCTAGATGGATGTTTGTTTGAAAAAACAAACATGTACACATCGCAAACTGCATCTTTAAAGTGAAACAATATATTGGTGACTTTAGTTTTAGTGTAGAAAAGATTCCACCCTAGGATTTCCGTTCATGCTCATTCGCTGTGAACACCAGCTCGATGACTAACATAAGCTAAGTCGACAGGATAGCTTGGACAACCTCACTGGAGTACAATCCTTAAATTATGGCGACTTAGAAATCTCCTCAAACGATGAAGAATTTATACTGAAGATCACATTTGGCTACAGAGTTTTACACGCTTTGCAGTGGAAGCCTCCTTTCTCCTCGTTCCTTTACTCCTCTGAGCAAAGTGAAAGAATATACAGTACTGTGAAAAAGTTTTAGTCACCCTATTTTGTTCCTTTTTTAGTACAAACTTTGTTATAGATTTGTTATTTTATGATTTCTACGCTATTGACTCAGTACAAAAACATGGTAGATTCCCAAACATTAGTTTTGCAGCACAAAATTTTATGTTAACGTTTGTATGTCAGTAAAGAAAGCAGTGTATTATGTAAGAGACACTTTTCAGACAGAAAACACAATGCTGCAAATATAAGAAGCAAGTGCGACAGTCAAAGTCTCCAGAAGAACCGCGACTGGTTCTGCAAGAGGCTTCCAAAAAACTTACAGCTCACTTCCTTATAAAACTTCACTAATTCTACCTGATAATATATGTGCGTGTATATGTGTGTGTGTGTGTGTGTGTGTGTGTATATATATATATATATATATATATTGGACTTCATTTTGTTTATTACTCTGTACTGCTCTATATAGTATTTTTTATGTACAAACATTTCATTTCATTGTTTTTGAAGGCATCTTTGCACAGTACTGGATAATGTTGTTGATGATGTCGGACTCATTCGGACATTCACAAATGAATTCACCGAAGTCTGCAGGATTGAGGCTAAAGTACTGAAAATACTGGAATAGCATGTTTAGCATAAACACCCTTCATTTAAATTAACATATATGTCAGATCACTGTTTAACTTCAGACACCAGATAGACGGAGATAAAAGGAGAACGCGTCTTATAGTCTGGAAAATACAGAATGCATTTGTCACAACAGTGGTCTAGTACAAATGAGAGAAGGAGAGAGAAGACGGGAGAGAGTTTCTAAAGTTTTTTCCTCCTCATTCCGCAAACTCCCGTGCTGCCTTTGATCTGACAGACAGCTTTAATGCGTGCTCTACACCGCTCTCTCTTTCGCCGTTTCCCAACAATAGGCTCTGATGATTGTCTATCTCTTAGATGCCTATCTTAAGATTTTAAACTGAGGACGTAGGTGGTCTTTTATTTTGTCTGTAATGCAGTAAGGGATCAGTGAGCTACAAAAGAGTGGAATTGCCAACATGTCCGTTCTCTGTGTCTTACACAGTGACAAAACACAGTTGGAATTGGTACCTGACTAGACATGTGCTGGTCTTAAACCTTTCATAACAAGATAATCGCCTTACTGCTTATGAGGGTTTGTGGTGATTATTTGAAATGGTTATTGGCAGGATTGCATTCAAGGGATTTTACACACACACAAAAAAATGTTTTAGTACATTGTTTTTAACATTTGCTTGTTTAAATGATGGAAACAGCAATTATTACTAGAATTTATGTACAATTATGTACAAACATCACCACTTTGTTTTTCTATTTAACATCAGTGAGCAAATTTGTGACAAAAAAAACACAGATGAACCATTTTTGACAGTAAAGATAATGCGTATTTAGTGGCATGTCAAAGGATTGTCACCGCACGCCACTCCTACATCAAACCAACAAGACCGACTAGCAGGAAAAGCAGCACAGCTGGACTGAGAAGGAGACTTGAACTGTTTTTAGTCGTAGAGAACAACATGACGTCTGTGTTTGATGGAAAACAACAGCTCATTAAAAGGCTTCTTTTTTTTTCTGTGATCCAACCCACGTACGCTTGGGGTGTAGATTATCTGAGGCAGACTAATGATAAGAAACTGGACCGTGTTACACAGTGGCTTGTATATCCTCTATTTTCTTTCATGTATTTATATTAAAACAATCCAGGAAGCCAAACGAAAGTGCACATCATTTGCAATAGATGTGAAATTGTAAATGCAGTAGTTGTGAATAAAAAATAAAAATAAGTCAATTTGATGGAAATGGCTGGAAATGTTTTCATTTTATTGCTTGCATAGAATGTCGAGAGAAACCCATGTAATTATATGACAATAATTTTACGGATGTTGAATATCACTATTTCCCATAGAAGCAATATTCCGTAAAACGTGCTTAGATGTGAAAGAAACAAATAGACTAGTCTTACCAGACTATAGCAGTGGTCTGATGCAAAGCAAATATAGTTCACATCATATAGATATGAGGTGTGTGGGTGTAGTTGCTATGTGCTGCCTTCTTCTAAATTTGATCCCATCAACCCACAGATCACATTGCACACACATATAGATACTTGCGAGCAGACACAGACATGCCCCGAATGCTCTCTTTTTAACGCCCATCCTCTGGAACATACAAGTATGTCACTGATATTTTTATTGCACACAACACGCACACACACACACACTCACACATAAACACACTATGGGTGTGGCGAATATATATCACTGTGTATAGTAATGCGTAGCATTGATGGCTGGTGTGTGTGTGTGTGTATGTTCTCATTCCAATGAAGAGAATGATGATGTGACATATATTGCATGCATGCCCCGATATAATTTTTTTAAATCAAGGTTTCTATTATCATACCATTTTTGTTATTCCATTTTGTGACTGTAGCCCTATCAGGACGGGATTAGTTTTCAGGACATGTGGCTGTAAAGTAATTGTTACTACGGACGTCTGTGGTATTTATCATCAGTTCGCCCGAGATAAACAATTCCTATAGAAGTTGTTGAGATGGGCGTGTCTTTTCCGTTTACATGCTGACGACCCATCAAAGCAGCTCCATGCATCATAGGTAACATAGTACTGCACCTCAGTGTTTGATAATCCAACGACACACAGACGAAGCAAGAGAAAAGCCGCAATTTAGTTTCAGTTTGGGGAGAACGGCGTTATCAAACACCGTTTGAACAAACGGTACGTAATCGTTCCGTTTGGGAGGAGGTTTTCTGGGAAGTTAACGATAAATTGTCACTCTGTCAAAGTGGACAAATGGCGAGAACGAATCGACGCACAGTCCGGAAGAAGTCCGGAAAAATAACTGACATGACCAATTCGCACGGGATTACCTCCGCATATAAAACTAATCCTGTCTGAATAGCCCTTATATTTCTAAATATTTCAGACGTCATGCAGTGACAAGGACTACGATATGAATATTGTCGAATATTGTAATATATGGTGTAATCTATTACTTGTCAAGTGTAGCGTATTATATAAATAATTATAGGTGTTAAGGTTAAAGTTCAAAGGACAAACGTTTACACCAGTGGTGTAATATTTGTGTGTGTGTGTGTGTGTGTGTGTGTGTGCATATATATATACATATGTGATGTGCACATGGCTATGTTTCTAAAATTAAGAACAGGTTTGTTTGGAGCGAGAAGTTTTTTTGCTGGCTTTTACCAACATCCAGCACAGAAATGGTAAAGGGTCTGCACTTATATAGTGCTTTTTTAACCTTAGCAGTTCCAAAGCGCTTTACACTGTGTCTCATTCACCCATTTACACACACACCAGTGGTAGCAGAGCTGCCATGCAAGGTGCTAACTTGCCATTAAGAGAAACTTGGGGATCAATGTCTGCGCACTGGGAGTCCGTGGGCGGAATCAACCGCTGACTACGATGGTAACCCATCTACCACCTGAACCACGGCCGTTACTACCACCCTTAGTTCCCACAGTCTCACTCTCTCTCTCTTCACAAACACACACACACACACACGTATGTGAGAGAGAGCGAGACTGTACACATACACATACAATACACAATAGAAGGTGTTCCAGGCACAGGCAGTCTGTCATTCACGCATTTCCCATAGATTACCAAAACAAACAGTCTAAAGAAAACCATTTCATACAAGGATAGTCTCTGCTATCTAATCTAATTCTACCTAATTCTTTTCTCTTGTGGCAGGTAGACCACACGCACACACACACACACAAACAAAGCCGCATATATAAACTAATATTAAGATCTATATTACTGAAAATACTTAAAAAATATATAAGATTATTTAAAAAAAATATATCTAAACTGCATAAATACATAAAAGGTTCATATTGATTATTCTATAATTATTTTGGAATCAACAATGGAATTAACATTAGTTAATGTACATGTTTCATATTTAGTTAAATAAATAAATTCATGTATGTGTTATTTAAGTTGTTAAATGGTGTTAAGAGTGTATTAATGTTGAAATGCAGAAAATCACGTTAGATAAAGATACCCTAATGTAAAGTTTACCACAATGACTTGAAGAGGACCATCTTAGGTTCATGTTGGTCATATGCAAATAATTAAGTTCTCCTTTTATATTGTTTTAAAGACAGTGATCGGTCTGTCATGTTTTTTCAAGCTTTTATGCAATAATTTGGAAGTAAATAAATCAATAATAATAATAATAAAATAATAATAATAATACTAAATAAGGATGCTTAAAAGACAGTACCTTTGCCCAAAAAATCTGCCTAACTAGGGAGTCATATTATATAATATTTTATATTATATGATATAAAATTATATTTTGAAGTGTCCATGATACAGAATGAGTGATGTTTAACAATGAATATTATTTACTGCCTTGTCTTCTGCGGATATAAAACCGATTGGCCGAAGTCACACTCACTGAGTCGACGTTAACATATAGATTACCTAAATATGAAACTCTACTTTATCAGTTATACACCTTTGTCCTTGGGAGCTTGGGAGTATGTACAGTTCCCTTCACTAATAATGGCAGCCTTGGTAAATATGAGCAAAGAAGGCTGTGAAAATTTTTTCTTTATTGTTTAAACTTTTGACCTTTTTTTAAAAACATTCAGAAAAATACTCTGCTCTCATGGATATCAAACAATAGCAAACAAAACGCATGTTTAAATATAGGTTTACAACTATTATTAGCTCCCTTTTAGTCAATAATTTGTGCTACCTCCTTTTGCCAAGATACCAGCTGAGTCTTCTCCTATAATGCCTGATAAGTTTGGAGAATACATGGCAAGGGATCTGAGACCATTCCTCAATACAAAATCTCTCCAGATCCTTCCAATTTCGAGGTCCACGCTGGTGGACTCTCCTCTTCACTTCACCTCACAGGTTTTCTACGGGGTTCAAGTCAGGGGACTGGGATGGTCATGGCAGGACCTTGATTTTGTGGTCAGTAAACCATTTTTGTGTTGATTTTGATGTATGTTTTGGATCATTATCCTGCTGGAAGATCCAACCACGGCCCATTTGAAGCTTTCTGGCAGAAGCAGTCAGGTTTTCTTTTAACATCTGTTGATATTTGATATTTGATTTTGAGTCCATGATGCCATGTATCCTAACAAAATGTCCAGGTCCTCCGGCAGAAAAACAGCCCCAAAACATTAAAGAGCCACCATCGTATTTAACCATGGGCATGAGGTACTTTTCCTTATGGTTACTTCTCTGTCTGCTCCAAAACCACCTCTGCTGTTTATTGCCAAAAAGCTCTATTTTGGTATTTTGGTTTCATCTGACCATATAACCCAATCCCATTTGAAGTTCCAGTAATGTCTGGGAAACTGAAGGTGCTTGAGTTTGTTTTTGGATGAGAGTAGAGGCTTTTTTCTTGAAACCGTTCCAAACAACTTGTGGTGATGTAGGTGACTTCAGATTGTTGTTTTGGAGACTTTCTGACCACGAGATGCAAACAATTTCTGAAATTCTCCAGCTGTGATCTTTGGAGATGTTTTGGCCACTCGGACCATCCTCTTCACAGTGCGTTGAGACGATATAGACACGCATCCTGTTCCAGGTTGATTCATAACATTTCCAGTTGACTGGAACTTTTAATTATTGCCCTGATTGTAGAAATGGGCATTTTCGAAGCTTTTGCTATTTTCTTTTAACCATTTCCCATTTTGTGAAGCTCAACAACCTTTTGTCGCACATCTTAGCTATGTTCCTTGGTCTTACCCATTGTTATGAGTGACTAAGGGAATTTGGCCTATGTGTTACCTCATATTTATGCCCCTGTGAATCAGGAAGTCATAGCTGAACAAGTTCCTGTTACTAGTCACCCAGGTGTACTAAAAAAATGTCAAATATAAATGGGAATATACTTCAAATATATTTTTCTCATAGGAATTCATAGGGGTGACAATAATTGTTGTACACCTAAATTTAGCAAAGATTTTTTTTATTATATATATCCTTGAGAGTAAATGTTAAATGGCGCCCTTATATAGCACTTTTATCCAAAGCGCTTTACACTGTGTTTCATTCACCCATTCACACACCAATGGTAGCTGCCATGCAAGGCGCTAACGTACCATCGGGAGCTACTTGCGGTTCAGTGTCTTGCCCAAGGACACTTCGGCATGTGTAGTCATGCAGGCCGGGAATCGAACCACTAACACCACGTGGACAACCCGCTCTACCACAGCTGCCGCTGAGTAGAGTAGAGTATTTTTGTGTTGTTTTTTTTTAACAAAAATCAAAAGGTTAAACACTAACTGCAATTTTTCACAGCCTTCTTTGCTCATATTTACCAAAGGTGCCAATATTAGTCGAGGGCCCTGTGTGTGTGTGTGTGTATGTGTGTGTGTTGTGTGTGTGTGTGTGTGTGTGTGTGTGTGTGTGTGTAAAAATGAGAACCTCATTAAGATATCCCATTTTGTCACACGCTTCCTGTTGCAAAATAACAGTAGCCTGGATTTTTACATTTTAACAGTGTAAGCATATCCTGCCAGATACACACCCAAACTTATACACAAACACACACACACACACACACACACACACACACACACACACACACACACACACACACACACACACACACTATCTCTCTCTCTCTCTCACACACACACACACACACACTCTCTCTCTCACACACATAAACACATTCACACACACACACACACACACTTTCTATTTCTCTCTCTCACACACACACACACAAGCATATTGATATACAATTTTACTTATAGTATAATGAAGTTTTATATTAAATAACATAGGGAGGCACAGTGGCTTAGTGGTTAGCACTGGTGCCTCGCACCTGTAGGTTTGAAGGTTCGAATCCTGCCTCTGCCCTGTGTGCACGGTGCTTGCATGTTCTCCCTGTGCTTCGGGGGTTCCCTCCGGTTCCTCCCCTAGACCAAAGACTTGCATTGTAGGCTTATTCACACAAAATGGCCACCAAAGCACGGTCTTGGCAAATTTGCTAAATAAAAAAACAATCAAATTGGGGACTTTAAAAATGTACCTACAAAATGACTCTGAAAATGGGGACCATCAAACTGTCTCCACAAAGATTGCCAAAGTCAACCTTAAACAGGGATCATCAAAATGTGCTCTTAAGGTTATACAGAAAACTGGGCAAACAATATGTCTCTGCAAAAGTACTCTAAAAACAGTGACAACCCCAAAAGTCACCCTCAAAAAGGACACCATCAAAACGTCGCCTTAAAGTTACATCGAAAACTGGGACAAACAGTATGTGTCTGCAAAAATACCCTAAAAACTGGGACCATCAAAATGTCCCCAAAAGTCACCCTCAAAAAGGACACCATCAAAATGTCCCCTTAAAGATACACTGAAAACTGGGACAAACAGTATGTGTCTGCAAAAATACTATAAAAAATGAAACCATCAAAATGTCCCCAAAAGTCACCCTCAAAAAGGACGCCATCAAAATGTCCCCTTAAAGTAACAATGAAAATGGGGACCAAAATTATCCCCAGAGAGAGAGACAATCACAGTGGAAAACATTAGCATGTTGTTATATAAAAAAAAACAGTTAAACTGTGCCCAACCTAATCTATGGAGAATCTATTGAAATAGGTCCACGGGGACATTTCATCCCCACAAAGTAAGCAGTCTACAGACGTTTCTTAGCTCTAAGCATTATTCTTGTATCTGGCAGTACATATGAAGACCTTTATCTGATATGATGCCCTTTCCAGGGTGTAGTAGATTCTGTCAGGGATAAGCTCATTGTACCTTTATGGCCGGGAAATGGGCCTACGTGTTGAAAGGAACATGAAGTGTGCTTAATTTCAGGAAGTCTTGAAACAATATTTCAATAGGTCATGTAAAGAGCTACTTGATACAATAATGCCAAAACAGCACCAACATCAATGCATACAGCGTCAGTTAATGAATAAAGCTGACACACCTATTTGTGCTCACTTCAGGAAAAAGGTTGGTGTTTTTGGTACAAGTCATTGTTGATAGAAGTCAGCCCCAGGTGAACAGAATAACACCATGGAAATGAATATTTCAGAGCAGTTCCAATAAATAGTAATATAAAAATATTGCAAAATGTGAAACATTATTTGCAACATTAAAAACTAGCAAACCAGGAACCTTTAAAATGTCCAGAAAAAGACATCAGGAAACTGGGGACCATCAAAATGTTAATACAAAGACATCCGTCATGTAAATACCAGAAAAGGACCAGGCACTATCAGCCACTGCACCTCACCTGACACCTAACCTGGGGTTAATGATCACCTGTACATAAGCCACGTTTTGCACTGCACCCATTGTCTTGCGTTTGTCTTATTTTGACATTGTTTCTGTTTCTACGTTCTGTTCATTGTTCTATGTTTATGCTTCCTAGTCTTTAATCTTTTGCCATGAGTTCTAGAGATCCTGTTTTGTGTCTTGTTTTGATTTGGATTAAACTCTTACCAGCACTTGCTTCCGCCTTCGTCTCCATTACCTGACACAATCAAATCAAAATGACCTACAAAGAGACTATGAAAAATGTAGACTATTAAAGAAACCATGAAAAGAGGGACCATCAACATGTCCCTACAAAAAAAAAAAAATTGGACCTACTACGAGAAAACTGTGAAACTGTGCTCAATTTAGTAACTTAAAGGAAATGATCCTTCCTTGAGTTTGAGAGCTTGCAGATGCTGCTCACTTATCACTTAGCCTCTGTGTTTATATGTGTCTGTGGCATTTTAGTATATATCAGGCCCTTTGAAGACTTTCAGGAGTTTGAGTCGATGCACGAAGCGTTGATGCTTAACTAGCCTTGATGATTTAGTTAGTGGTGGAGCCTGTAGATGGTGGTCAAGGTTAATACGAGGTCTGAGAGACTCATCAATCAGAGCGATGGGACTCGCTGGCCGCATGTTCCTCATCCATCACACTCATACACTCGCTTCCCCTGAGCCTGAGCTAATCGTTAATCAGATACTAAAGCCTGGTAGAACAGCTGTCACGCACAGGAAGCTGCTCGATGTCTCACTTAAACCGGGTGTGTGAGATAGGCATTTCTTGCACCAGCATAAGTTCATAGACTTTTCGCACAACCATCCGTGAAGCAATCATTTTTTTTCTTTCTGGCATGTCTTTATCACGTTCAGAGAACTAATTAACTTTACATGTGCTTTACATGTCTGGAAAGGATATGCATTAACCTTTTTGAAATGGTTCAGAATTAAGAAACGCAGAAGACCATAATCCATAATCCACCTTCGGATTATGTGCTCCCATGTGAAATAAATATAGTTATATATTATATATAGTCACACAAAAGGTATTTAAACAGGATATTCTCATCTAAATCAAAGTGTGGGGACATTAAACAATGGAGATGTCCTGACAAAGATGCCATTTAAACAAAAATACAGGAACTTAGAAGACCTTATTCTAATTTCCAGATTAGACGCACTGTAACCAGAGAGAGCAAAGGACACAGCATTGTGTATCGTGTGGATTAGTATTGTGTGTTGAATTTCATAGTATACTGCATATCTGATTATCAACACATGTCTCGTGTGAAATCAAGCATTACGTGGGTTTGATTTTTTTTCCCCCCCTAGAAATAAAGAGAGCGAGCAAAATGTTATAGGTTATTTAAGGGTAAATGCCAGAGATCTTCCTCGCCCCGAGGAGAGGAAACCGATACGCATGTTTTTGTCTAAAGACAGCAGAGCAGTGTCTTGCTCACATTAACGCACCCTAGGATCTATACAACAAATACGCGTCTGAATGTCTGTGTTTCAATAAATAGAAACGGCTTGGTGACAGAAGGATAAAAGAAAGAAAGGAGGATAAAAGAACAAGATGTCTCACAGCGGTATCGCTTGCATCTTGAGTGCCATTTTATTTTGGAAAGTCTCATCTGAATGTGTTTCTGCTTTCGGCCAGAAGTTTGTCCGTTCCGTGCTTACATCAGGTATTTGTTGGGATTTCTTCTAGAGCTGTTTCAATCCAATATGTTGTTGCACGCTATTGTGAATCAGTCTTGTGTAAGAAGTAAAAGTAGGCCTGCCAGACACAGAGGCCACACCCCTTTACTGACACTGAAATGCCCAGAGGCCACGCCTCCTTCAGTGGGACTGAATTGTGTTATATGGTTGCGCGTTGGTTGGTCGTGATACTTGGAGAAATTTGTGTGAAATAAAGAAAGCAGCCGTTTAAAATACTTTACTTCCGGAGCACAGTAATGTGACCTACGTAGGCAGCCTCCTCTCGAATTGAAACAGGAACGAGGTAGTGGGGATATTTGTGTGTCCACGATAGCAGTATGATCCCTTTTAAAGTAGAAATGAAGAAAGACTGCAGAGGAAAAGTGGGAGTAATGGAGAGAGAGGCTTTAGCATTGGAGATTAAAGAGAGGATGAGTGGATGGAGTGAACTGTGTTCCAGCATGAGAGCATCTCCAGTTAAAGACACACTGCAGGAGGACAGAAAGCAGACAGGATGCCTTTGTCTGCTAGAGGGACACTATAGTGAACGTTTGATAAGCTTTCGAACGTGCTGTGTGTGTGTGTGTGTGTGTGTGTGTGTGTGTGTGTGTGTGTGTGTGTGTGTGTGTGTGTGTTTGACAGTGATGGCAGGAATGTGAGAGGAGGGAGACATGAAGCAGTGCAATGTTAAATAGACAAAAAGGAAGGATCTGGCATTTGTTACATTCCTCAAACATCACACTTACACACACACACACACACACACACACACACACAAACACAAAAGTGAATAACCTACACTGACACTACAGAGATTAAGCAGGTTAAATGTTTAATTTTCCTCTGAATATTTACACAGTCGAATAATAAATCCTACACATGTGGTCATGTGGAGTAAATGGGAGAGAGAGAGTGTATGTGTGTGTGTGTGTGTGTGTGATTTAAGACCATGTTATACACTCCCCACTTATACAGTGTGCTGTGAAAATGCCCAGGATTCCTTACACATCACCTGCACTAGTACCACCAACCTCACCCTCATCCCTCCAACTTTTCTCCTCCATCTTATTGGCCTTTTGTCTTATGTACAGCAGAGTCAGTAGAACATGGGGGTTAGGGACAGTCGAAGTTGGTCCAGCTATAATTCTATCATTTTACAGGATTTTAGAAATATTTGAAAGTGCATAGAGGTGAATGTTTCACTCAGGTGAAAAATACAGTCCCCTCTGAAATTATTGGAACGGCAAGGCCAATTCATTTGTTTGTGCTGTACACCAAAGTTATTTGGGATGGAGATCACATTGTGATGCTTTTCCAGGCATTTACCGCAGCCTCTATCGGTTATTGTTTATTTCAGGGGGTTTCTCCCTTCAGTCTCCTCTTCAGGAGGTGAAAGGCTGCTCAATTGGGTTAAGGTCTGGTGATTGACTTGGTCGATGAAGTCTTTTGTTGGGTTGGTTTTGTGTTTTGGATCCTTGTCTTGCTGCATGATGAAGTTCCTCCCAATTAATTTGGATGCATTTCTCTGCGAATTGGCAAACAAAATGTTCCTGGAAACTTCTGAATCCGTTCTGTTGCTACCATCATGATTTAAAACATCAATAATGATTTGTGAGTCTGTTCCAGCAGCCATGCAAGCCCAAGCCATGACACTACCTCCACCATGTTTCACAGATGAGATTGTATGTTTTGGATCATGAGGAGATCCTTTCCTTCACCACACTTTGGCCTTTCCATCACTTTGGTAGAGTTTAATCTCGGTTCCAGAACTTGTGTGGCTCATCTCTGTATATGTTTGCGAATTCCAAACTGGCTTTCTGATCCTTGCTGCCAATGAGTGGTTTGTATCTTGTGGTCTACAGTCTTCAGTCTACAGCAAAAACAAATGAATCAGCCATGCCATTCCAATAGATTTGGACGGGGGGTAGCTTCTGAGCAGGATGGATGGGACTACATTGTGATGGTCATTTTGAAGTCGAACATCACATGCTGCTATGGAAAACAATGTCAGAGTATATCAGGACTCCCCAAAACACTGGTGTTTTTTTCACAAGAAACACACATGTGAAGATATGCATGTGGTGTGCAGATGCCTTTTTTTTTTTAAATCTTTTTTCCTTTGTATTGATAAACCTCTCCTTCTTTCCCCTCTCTCTCTCTCTCTTCTTTGTCTCTCAGTGTGTAAGGTGGGATATTACCGGTCTTTGGCTACAGATGGGTCCTGCACTAAGTGTCCTCCACACAGTTACTCCATGAGGGAGGGAGCTACTGCGTGTGAGTGTGATAAAGGCTACTACAGAGCAGAGACTGACTCTCCGGCCACGGTGTGCACACGTGAGTGATACGCAAACACATACACACAGTGTATAGTAATGTTGAATACAAACTGTGTAAGTGTGTTTTAGCTGAGTACTTTGGTTAGTTGGGCATTATAGTGCACCTATTACGGTTTTGAAACGTGCCTACTTTTGTTTTAAAGGTCTCATACAATAGGTTTAGATCCATCCGAAGTCAAAAACACTTTAATGTGCTCATAATTTAAATTGCAGAAATACCATTTTCACCCAGGGTCAAAAACGACTTCATTCTAAACTCCTCCTTTCAGAGAGCCTACTCTGCTCTGATTGGTCAGATGTCCCAGTCTCTTGTGATTGGTCTACCTTACAGCGCGTGTCAGAAAAGAAACGCCCACTACCATATCCGAGTTTACCATATCAGTAATAATTACCGTACCAATTTGAATCCGAGTCCGATAGTGATACTTTGGAAAATCGGTTTTGTTTTTGGAGAGCATAAAACATCATCTTCTAGACATGAACCTAACTCTTACAGGACGCAACCTTAACTAGAGTTTGAGGGCGGGTCAAAGTACACACGGTTTGCGATCAGCCAATGAAGACCAGAGGCGGGTTTTTTTTTTAAACAAACCTACGTAGGTTTGTGCAGGAAGTAAGTCTGGATCTACTGACGACTCATTTCAGGTGTTCAGAATCTGTTCCTTCTTTTGGGAGTCAATGACTCCGTTTGCCGAGCGCTTTGATTTTGAAACTTTGTAAACTTTTTTACATTCACAATCAGCTCAATAACACACTACATGAAAAGTAATATTTGAAAAACTATAATAGGTGCACTTTACATGCTTCTAATTGAGTTTATGATTGAGTGATTGAGGCAGTGAATCAGTATTTGAGTTACTGAGTGAGTGATTGAGTCAGTGCGGTGAGTAACTTAGTGAGTCAGTGACTGAGTGAATGTGTAAATGTGTTTTAGCTGAGTGCTTCAGTTAGTGAGGCAGTAAGAGTGTATCTGAGTGAGTCTGAGTGATTGAGTCAGTAACTCAGCATGTGAGTTTCTGAGTGAGTCCTGGAGTGATTGAGTCAGTGAGTTAGCATGTGAGTCTGCGAGTCAGCATGTGAGTTTCTGAGTGAGTCTGTGAGTGATTGAGTCAGTGAGTAGCTCACTGAGTCAATGTCTGAGTGACTGAGCAAGTGAATTAGTTAAAAAGGAAGTGAGTGAGTGAGTCAATGAATCAGTCATCAGAGATTATGAGTGCGAGAGTTTGTGAGTGATTCAGTGAGTCACTGAGCAGGTTTGCCTTGTAATTCATATTCATGATTATATTCAGAGCTCCTAGTACAGAACATGGATATAGAGTTTCTTGCAGACATCTTAGAGTGTTTCTTCAATGTTGACTTGTATTCAGCTTATTTGTTTGTGCCATTTGTTGTCAGAGATACAGATAATTATGCCTTAAATATAACACAGACTTAGTAAATAGAATACATTTGACATAAACTGCCAGAAACAGGCTTCTGCTAATTTAATACCTGTCCTTTGGTTCTGGTCATTTGAACCTGCAGCTATTATTCCTAAATGGACTTTCAGGTTTATAACTATCACACCGTAAGTGCCCAGTTAATCTACGTGCATAGGCATTGCCCTGTACTTTCTACTTTTTATGTTGAAATGCCCCAAATTGCATGTTAATTAAGGCAAATATGCAAATCAGTCATAATTCACAAATACATATTTCAGTGTAGACCCTGTCAGTAAATCAGTGTGTTCGTTTATGTGGGTGTTGGAAAGTTTGCATGTGTCTTTTATACACATAAAGTTTTAGTCAGTCAGGGTGTCAGTTTATGGTCTACGGTAGAATTTATACCTTAGAGACTTAGAGAACTTGGGTTCAACTGGTGCAAATGACTGCAACTCAGTGGGAGAGTGTTAATTCAGTGTGTGGAATGCAGCCCGAGACAGGTGTGTGTGTGTGTGTCTGTGTGTGTGTGTGTGTGTGTTTCAATAAGGGTATGGAATTTGTCCTTATTAAATTGCTCTGCTGTAAACTCAGTAGGTATCAACCTCACTGTCGCATAAAAATGTAGTCTATTGCGCTTGTGGAATGTGTTTGTGTGTGTGTGTTTGTGAGTGTGCTGTATTTGCAGTTTATTTAGAGCTTTGTAAAACAGATGACTTGGATTCATACAGTCATGTAAATCAAGTCAGAAATTTTACAAGCAGACGTTGACTCATATAGAAACAAGGACATAGTGTGTGTGTTTGGGGAGGACGGGGTTAGTTTATATATAACTGCTTATCTATTAGAAAGATATGACTTTATCAGCCCTCTCTCACTCTCTCTCTCATACACACAAACACACACAATAACCCCGGTCTCTGTCTCTTAGGTCCTCCATCGGCTCCTCAGCATCTGATCTCCAGTGTGAACGAGACGTCAGTGTTGCTGGAATGGAGTCCTCCGCTTTCCACCGGCGGCCGCCGTGACCTCACCTACAGCGTGGTGTGTGAGCGGTGCACGTGGACGTCGGCACGGTGCATGCCATGCGGTGACGGTGTGCGCTACTCACCCCAGAGACTCAGCCTGAACGGCACTCGGGTGTCTGTGCACCAGCTGCAGGCTCACACTAACTACACCTTCCACATCTGGGCCGTGAACGGAGTGTCCAAAAACAACCCGAAACCCGAGCAGGCCGCATCCATCATGCTTACCACCAACCAGGCTGGTGAGACACAATGTGGCTATTTTTCATCTTCTGTGACCACTTTGTCCTGGTCAGGGTTCACTGTGGTTTGAATTAGGCTGCTTATATTTGTTCATATTTCTGGAAATAGAATCAATATTCTCATTAGAAAATATTGCAGGAAGGTAAAATAAAATAAAAAAAAATGAAGGAGTGGGCAGGATTGGTCAGACCCTTTTCATACCTCTACTTCCAGCAAAGGATTGGCTGTTACCTTTTCAGGATTTGATTCCCTGACAGTTAAAATGAAACAAACACATATCCTTTCAATACACACACACACACACACACACACACAAAACAATCTAAAATAGCAGTGATTCGTCTAAATTGAAATTCTTTTCGGAACCCAAAATTTCAGAATGGACATAATCTAAGTAATAATAACAATAAGTTAATAATAATAGACAGATTAAAATGCATTGTTGTTCAACAGAGAAAAATGTATAAACATTTCTGGTGAAGTTTTCTGCAAGGAGGCGTTTATTTAACATTTAAGGAAGGAGTCTCCAGTGTCAGCACTTTATAATAATCAGTTTTCTGTTGGCTATTTCTCTTTCTTTGGTTTCATTTGATTTGGTTCTTTTGGCATCTCTGTAATATAACAAGCTGTTTTTTGTGTTTTGGGTTTTTTTTTTTAAAAAAAAAAGAAAAACAAGACGATACAGTAGTTTCCATCAGTGCACATTATTTGCAACAATTTACCAACTACTCTAATTTTTTATTTTTTTTATGGCTTGGGCAAATTCAGTGATGTAATGTATTTATGTCAATGCAATCATTCAAGCAGTAAATAGTTAAATTATTATTATAATTAGCTTCAAGAGAGGGGAAAACAGGTATATAGCTGTTATAGTGAAAGTGATCAAAGGAACTAACTTGTTTCACAGAGGTTTTTCACACAATATATGTTAATGTAAAGACATATAAATACGATGACATTCTTTACTAAATAAAAAATAGTTTGCTTTGGCAAATTGTTGTGGTGTAAGACAAATAAAACACTTCAGGACATGCTGTTAAATAAAAGAATCAACGATGAGCTATTGTGATATCAACCAGAATATAAAGCCTCATCATTTTATATTCCTTACTTACTTTCAGTCAATAATAACACACTTTATTGACTTACATTAGTGAAAAGTGAAGGAACCTTGTTTGAGAAATATGATTTGGTCAAACGTTTCAGCGTTCGATAAATCACAGCGTAGGTAGTGGACTCAGGTTTGGGCGCAAATGGGTGAGTGGTTGTGTTTCTTTTACTTATACTTATGTTTGAAGAATATCAGTTTCACCTGTAGAGATTTTTTCAATGATGTGCTCCTTTATCTCTCTCACACACACACACACACACACACACTTGAAAGGTCAATATTTCACATATTGTGCCAGATCCCCATTCATTGTAGATTTACTACACCCTTTGTGTATTTGTAAGTGCAGTACACTGTGCATTTGAGTGTGCGTCAGCCCATGCCCTTGATGTCGTGTTGGGTTTCTAGCCGAAGCGGAAAGATCGAGACGGAAATCCGGAACTCTCTATGACAATCAACGCTCATAAATCACCCTCAGGCCTAATAGTGATGGTTTAGGGTATAAGGTGTTAGGTTTTAAGTTGTGGCAGCTTCACTAAGCTTCAGCTCAGGCAGCTAAACGTCCACAAAGGAGCTTTCAAGGCAAGCATTCGTGAGCACAACTGCGTGTGTCGTCTTCGCTGCCTCAATCTCGTGCATAAAGGAGAAAGAGAATATAAAAAGACCGGCATGCTCCATGGATGAGGTTCAAAGAATGAACAAAAGACACAAGTCGTGTAGTGTGGGAGGCGGCAAGTAGGTGGGCTGCACTGCTGCTTATTCGTGAAGGAGATTTGAATATTCATGAGTCCTGTTCTGCATATGCTTTGTACACTTTCCTGCCTGCCATCTCTGGAGATTGGAAAGAAAATATGTGGCAGCTGTGTGAGACATCCAGCCTACACACACACTCAATTTTATTTACACAGCTTGATTTTTCTCAACAGGTGGGCTTGTGCACCGTGTGTGTTTGCATATGCATGTTCTGGATTTTCTGGATTTTTTTTTGCTCCCTAGATTTTACAGTGAAGCAACTTGTACATTTAAAGTTTTGCATTAGCCCAATTGTGATATGCCCATTTGTTTGTGTATTTATGTTAAACATTCTGCCTGTGTAGTTATGCTAGTCTGATACTCCACATGCTAAATGAACATTGCACATGTTGCTAGCATATGCACTGCCCCAAAATGCACACTTGTGGTCTTATGTTTCTTGTTTGCTCATGCCCATGATGTCCCTGTGGCTGTAGCATGTCCTGTTTCTCATTTTGAGCTTCAAAAGTCTGCTCTCCACATTTTATGCACCCTCTTGCAACCTTTGGTGAAGCCTACATCAATACAGACTTTGAACAAGGACCAATCAAAAGTGAACAAGTTTGTTAATAGCAGAGGGAAACATGGTTAGAGAGAGAAACACCAGAAAAATCTCCAAATAAAGTGGCCTTTGTTATTAATAGAACATGGCCTTAAGCAGTATTATGATTATAACTCCTGTGAAACAAATCCACTACAATAATTGATCAGACAAAAATTATTAATTTATATTATTACCTGACTATTATCTGTAGATATGGAGGGTGCCACTGTGAAATACTTAAAGAATATTTTTTCCTTCATCTTCGGTAACCGTGGATGAGACATAATCACATAATCAACATTCATTCAAAACTGGGGCAATTTTAGAGTAGACCTGCGAAAACCCATGAGAACACGGAGCATGTAAAACTCCTGACCTCGAAGCCGAGAGGGTCCTACATATACATGCCCTACGTTGTAATTGTTAATTAATTATTTTAATGGATAATTCCTTTATTAAATAAAGGAATAAAGACTTAAATAGCTACATAGGCTTAGGGGTTAACACGTTTGCTTCGCACCTCCGGGGTTGGGGATTCAAATCCTACGTCCACCCAGTGTACACAGAGCTTCTCCCTGTGCTTCAGGGTTTTCTCCGGGTACTCCGGTTTACTCCCCCAATCCAAATAATGCACTGTAGGCAGATTGTTATTTCCAAATTGCCCATATTGTGTGAATGTGTGTGCGATTGTGCCCTGCGAAGGGTTGGCACCATCCATGGTGTCCCGCGCCTTGTTCCACGAGTTCCCTGGGATATTCTCCAGGCTCCCCGCGACCCTGTGCAGAATAAGCAGTATGGAAAATGGATGGATGGACGGAATATTTCAATGTGTATTTACCGATGTATTTAATGCCATGAAATAATGAATTCTATCAACAAAATCCATCAAAACCAGTGGGCCGAACCGAACATCAGACTGGATCTGCTAGACCACAGTTAGGGGAACTAATCGATAGTAAGCTTCGGATGAGTGTCAGTAATACTGGCTCAAAATTTTTACGGCATGAAAGCCTGATTTGATTTTAGCCTGATGTACGTATGCTTTCTTCTGAACAGGATGTGCTTTCAGTCACTCTCTGAAACCGGAGCATCCAAAATTTCCGCTCATCTCTGCACTTATCGGTTGTTAGAGACGTGGTGAATGCTGGGGTGCAGAAAACCTCTCCTCTAAGAGTAATGCAACCAGACTGGCTAATATGTAATATCGCATGGATACATGTGAGCTGGGTTTTTACCAAGGAAGATAATTATTTCAGACAATGGGGCAATATCTGTAAAGTTAGGGGTAGAACAACTTATCACGGTCTTTACAACTAAACTTCACAACTAAGCTTATTGTCCAGAAAATATATCACGTGTGTTGTTATACTCTCCTCTCCAGGTTACTCGACCAAACCCGGAATCACTCATCTTTACCTTCACATTATCTCACACCCACCCACCCACCCACAACACACACACACACACACTCAACTCGATTACAGAGCCATATCTTTGAGAGCAAGCTGAATGATGGATGTGTGTTACAGGAGTGTGTGTGTTGGGGGTTGAGGAGGGCATTGACCCCTGGGTTTTGAGCCGGTCGGGGCTCATCTGAGTCCCAGTGGGGAGACGCCAAAGTCGTGTTTAGTCTGTCGGCCTCGACAGAGGAAGATGGATGTGCTTAGCTGAAAAATAGCCGCCACACTGCTGTCACTACTGGGAGCCAGGGGCCGAGTGTTCAATACACACAACACTTAAGACTGAAAAGAAGGAGCTGTTTTAACCACACACAGTCTCACACACCCACACAGATCCTGAGGCCCAGAGAAACATGAATTTCTGGAAGAGAAAGGTGGTTTGGGGTTTAAACACTCGAGTCTGTGTGAATGATTGGATGGAAGCCGTGCCACGTGAAGCTCCTGTGTGTGAATGGTTGAAATTTGAAAATGACAAAAAAAAGAATAACTAATAGAAACGAAGTGTAGGATCCAGAGGTCTGTGTTCATTAACAAAGAACCTCATAACACAACCAAGGCTAATATCACTCAATAAACACATATATACACTATAATAGAAGTTTCTCTGGAAAATATGTGTACTATACTGTATTTCTTACTACCTCTAGATTTATTTCCTAAGTGTAGACATATGATATGATGTTATTCTGCTCTTATACCTCTGATTATTCATTTACAGGAAAGATATATATCAATACATTTTAAGGAAGAAATAAAGTTACATCCATTACATATTCCATCCATAAATAACACAATAACATCAAAAATAAATCATAATTAATCAACAAACTAATCTCTTCTTCTTTTTTTTAAATGTTTTTTTTTTTACATTATTTTTACAAAAATGACATTCTTTTGTAGGCCAGCCCGGAAGTTAGCATCTCCCTGGTTTCCTCGACAAAAAGCTAAAATGATTTTTCCATTGGCTTTTAGATTCCTTCAGAAAATAAACTCTGTGACCAACAAAAGTTTATGATTCTTACACATTTTGTTCATCAATTTACATTTACAACACGCTTGTATTTGATGTGTGTTTGAGTAGATGAATCTCTGCCCGCTGTGTTGTCTTGCAGTCTAAAGCTGAGACTGTTCTCACTCCGTCTCCCTCAGTCTCCCTGTTTGACTTTCTCACCCTGAACAAAACAGGGTTTAGCACAACAACAGAAGTGGGTTTAGCATTTGAATTCAGAGTTAAACAGAGGGAGATGTAAGAACGTTTCTTTTCTGACTGTGTTTGAGCAGAAAGCAGTAACATGTGTCTTTCTATCTTTCCATGCAGCTCCGTCAACAGTGATGTCTGTGCAGAGGAAGGATGTCACCCGTGACAGTCTTATACTCTTCTGGCAGGAGCCTGACAAACCCAACGGAGTCATATTGGAGTATGAGGTCAAATACTACGAAAAGGTTAGAGTACTAATGGGAGATGTAGACATTGCTTCACAGTACCAAAAAGGCAAAACCTTTGGCTTAACTGCTAGCTGTTTCAATTGTTAAGAGCAGTTCACTCTTAAAATACATTCACTGACAATGGTAATTAAACTGTCTATCTAAAGTTTTCTCAGGTGCTAAATATTAACAGCCTAATTTAGGCAATTTGCCTTGTAAAAACAAAGGACATGAACACAGAGAACACTCTTGTATAAGTTTGAGAGTGAGTTGTAGTGAGTTGTGTATTTGTCTTTAGGGCTGCAACTTATTTTCATAATCAACTAATCAGCCGATTAATATTATTATAATTTTTTTCGGATGTTTTGGGGGACTTTCAATTTTTTTTTTAATTATTTTAAATTATTGACACATTATTGTTTTATGGCTGCACAAAAAAGCACTGATACTTAAACGATATTCTTAAATTAATAATTAATAATAATGAATAATAATTAAAAATAATAATGCAATCTCGCTTTCACTGCAACAATTGGATTCTGTCACTCACTGGCTTTAGGTGTATTGTTTTACTTATGTTTACTTTAATCATACTCTACCGCGCATCACTGTCGTGCTTCCGTGCTTCACAAGGTCCGCTTTGTAAGGTTTGCAGATTACAGTCTTCTTCGTGGCATTTAATATAAAAATCCCCCACTGCTTTAGAGGACTTTCCCGCTGTTACTTGACGATTACAGTGACTGAGGTCATGTTTGGCATAAAAGGTAACGCTGACAAACAGTAAACTGAAAAAAGTCGTTGACTCTGGGTATTCTGCTAAAGCTAGCGGCGTCGTATTACCAGCGGTTGATGTCATGCGCCATCAACCGGAAGCTGCTTATACTTCCAGTTAATAAAACAAAAAACGCTTACGTTACATTTGAGACGATACTACTGTACCCTTCGAAAATTCATACAGTAGATGGTAAAATACATAGTGCTTAGTGTAAGTGTATAGTACGTCATTTGGGACACAACTTTGGTCTGAGTGTTTTCAGAACAGAAGTAACGCAATGAGTAAACGAGCCACGTGTCGTGCGCAGACCAACTAATCGATAATGAGATTTGTTGATAACGATTTTCATAATCGATTATTATCATTTTTATCCATTAGCTTTTGCAGCTATTTGTCTTTAGTGCTAGCAGTTTAGATTTTAGTTACATTCACTGATAATGGATATCTAGCTAAAGCTACCATAATAGGCTCTTGCTAGCTATGTCAATACTAGCATAAGTTCTATCAGGTTAGATTGTTGAATTTAACTGCAACAAAATATGCTCCTAAGTGGGAGGTTACGGTTGCTTAATTAACAGCCAGCTTAACTTTACCTGAGGAGGTTATTGCTAACTGTATACAGTAACTTAGCTAATCAGAGGCCTGTTGCACAAAGCGAGTTACAGAGGAAGTTTTGAGTTGACAAAACCAAACAAAAACAAACCGGGTTAATTAAAGGTTAACATGTTTCATGACGCTGGTAATCAACTTTCTCAGTCAACCAAGGTTTTAGCTCTGAATCGATGTTTTCTTATTGTGCGCATGCAGATAAAAGCCAGACATTTGCAGCAAACAGCCAATAGCCTTCAACATGGAAAAAAGCAGGTGTGCGTACTTTTCGAATGAAGAGCGATTATTATATGAGAAATCTTACCTGGGTAGCCACCGAAACCGGCTTCGTGCAGCAGGCCTCAGAGCAGCCTTGTTGTGATTCTCAACAAATCGCCATTGCTTATACTGAAAAAAATTGACAAAAGTATTACCTGTTTCTCACCTCATATTTAATGAGTTCTCTAGTGACTGTAATGTAAACCATCTGAAAACTTGCTGAGTCACTTCTTCCGCCTCAGTATTTCTGTAACATCAAGAACACATTCGAACAGAATGGCGAGTACACACAAGGACAGTTAAAGATAAAGATATGTATTTAGAAACACTCCTTGGTTCTTCAGGACACACATATGATATAAACAGGAAATGAGTGTTGACAAGACTGGAAATAGCCATCATACTTCCTCACTTGTGAACTTGTACCCTTCCTCTTTCCTTCCTTTACCCTTTGTTTATGTCTTTCAGGAGCAGAATGAGAGGAGTTATCGTATTGTAAAGACCACGTCTCGGAGTGTTAACATAAAGGACCTGACACCACTGACCTCCTATGTGTTTCACGTGCGCGCCCGCACCGCAGCGGGTTACGGAGATTTTAGTGCTCCATTGGAGGTCATGACCAACTCAGGTTAGTGTGAAACTTATGCAAGTTATCATTTGAGATTTGATTATGAACCGTCAAGGACTGACTTACAAAAATCATGAATCATTCATGAAATCCTACCACCAATCAGAGACATCTCTGTAACCATAGAAATGGAACTGAAAAGTAACCAAACAATTTTTTAAATAAGATAACTAACTAGCTGTAAACGTTCTTGTGAATTAAATATACTGAAGCAGTAGAATAGCTTAACAAATATAATTGTATACTAAAATATTACATGTACACAAAACTTCCATAATAGAATAATTATAAATACTGAAATATATATTAAATATGTACTAACTCTGAGTACTAACCTTGAGTTTCTTTTTCTCTTTACATAGTCTTGCAAAATTACCTTGTTTCAAATAATATTTTGCATAATTCATTAAGTCATAATCCATCACTCTGTATTTAAAAACAGAATTTCTTACAGGGGTCAAATGAGAGTCAACTGGAACCAACTTAAACTTAAAATTTGTGGAAAATTACTGATTTATACTACTTTTCATTTTAATGTTCTAATGTTGTTATGCTGCCGCTCTAGAAGCTGCCACTCTATCTCTGTCCCCTTCTTTTTCCTCATCTCTCTCTTTAGCTCTGTACCAATAGTTTTAGCCATAGATCTTTAGTATAATAGTACCATTGAACATTCACTTGTTTCAACTAGAACACCGGCTAAGACAGGCCAATATAGCATGAATATTAAAATGATATTTGAAGGACAGGTGATAGAAATGCCTCTGTCTCTCTCTTTCTCTCTCTCTCTCTCTCTCTCTCTCTCTCTCTGTCAGTGCCTTCTCCTGTGGTGGGCGAAGGCATGAACCCTACCATCCTTCTGCTGTGTGCTTGTGGCAGCATCGTTCTGCTCCTCATCCTCGCCTGTGCGTTCCTCATCAGAAAGAGGTGTGTGCCCACAATCCTACTGTGTGTCCTCTGTGTGTGTGTCCTTTGTATGCATTGTGTGTATTGTGTGCAGCAGCCGTTAAATTAGCTGTTTATTTTCAGGAGGGCTAAATACAGCAAAGCCAAGCAAGATGAAGAGAAACACCAAGCAGGTACAAAGCATTGCATACAGATCATTCAGGCTATTTAAACACAAACAAAAGCTTCATTTCTATGCTTTCATATCTAGTTCTAGCCTTCATCTGGTTCACTGGTTCATCACATTCTAGACTTTATTTGGTTATTAATGTCATCTGGTTCTATGGTTTATTTTGTTTTAGACTTTATTTGATTGTAAGATTTATCAGGTTCTAGGTTTTACCAGGTTCTTGACTTTCACGCTTTTATTTATGTACCTTATCTATATATTGAGAGTATGTCATTCTAGACTATTGTTGTGTCCCAAATGATGTATTATACAGACATACTATACATTATGCACTTACACTATGTAGTATAAGTCAATTCCCAGTCAATGACCAGAATCAATGAAAATGAATTTCTTCATTTTACTGTTTATGTCAGTGTTACCTTTTATGTCCAACATGACCTCAGTCACCATCAGATGGAGGCGTAATCGTCTCCGCAGGCGAATTTTGCTTTCACGATCCAAAATCAACGGAGTAACTTGTGGTCGTGGCTATGGCTGCTGGAAATGAAAACATTTAAGGAGCTTAGTGGTCCACTTGTGTTTTTCAGTTGAATAAGTACATCATCCGTGTACTTGAAATGCTCTTCTTTTTGTTGGAATTTTCAGTGTGAACACACTACTCACACTATCTATACTACAAAATGGCAAGGAATAGAGCAAAGTATGTGATTTGGGATGCGCCTTTTGTCTGGTTCTGGTTTTAGTCTTTCAGAGTTCATCTGCTTTGGATTTATTTTATTTATTTTGCCTCATAATGTTCTGGGTTTTATTTGGTTTGCTGTTTATCTAGTTCCATGGTGTGTTTTTTTTTCTGTTTTTCTTGTTTTGTTTGATTCTTGTGTTCTTGCTTTATCTGATTCTGTGGCTCATCAGATTTTGTGTTTCATCAGGTCCTGGGTTTTAAGTGTTTCTATATTTATTTAATTCCATGTATTATCAGGTCCCGGGTTTGTCTGGTGCTGGGGTTTACGTGACTGTGTATTGGTATCTTAAACAATTTCATTTTATTCAAAGTTTAAATGGCACATGTAAACATGTCTGTGGTGACATGTGGTCTTACAGTGTCGAAAATAGGGCTGGGCGATATGACAGAAATATCATATGACGACATATGACTGGACATTTCTACGATACATGATGCATATCACGGTTTTAGCAATTTTAGCATCGTTTCATTGGCTCCCGGGCCATTTTAGGATTCAGTTTAAGATTCTGTTGTTTGTCATTAAAACTCTTAATGATCAAGCTCCTTCCTATCTCAAAGATCTGTTAAACACCACATTCACCTAACAGATTTCTAAGATCTTTCTTTTGCATGTCTATCGATCCCAGTTAAAAACCAAGGGGGATAGAGCTTTTTCAGTTTATGGAATTAATTGCCACTGGATATCTGCCTTTCACCTTCAATTTTAACTTTTAAAAAAGAGGCTTAAAACATATCTCTTCTCCCAGGCATTTTCATCTCATTTTTACTATTGTCTATTATCTGTCTTTATTTGGTTTTATTCTGTTCTCTATTTTACATTTCTTTACTCTGTTCAGCATTTTAGTCAGCTTCTCTGTGTTAAATGTGCTGTATAAATAACATTTATTTATTTACTTACTTACTTACAAGATATATAATTTGGCTAACAAACTGTCGGCAAAACAGTAGTAAAATAACAAAAAACTGTTAAACTGAGTTTGACACTTTTCTTTAGTGCCTACAAAGACAAATCAGATTAAGTTTTAAAAGATTACGTCAAATCAACAGCATCCGTTCAGTACCATTTCATTTGTAATTATTAAAAGCATAAAAAATACATCAACATAGCGACGATATCTCAGAAAGGTGTATCGTGAAATAATTTATCAAAATATCGATAATATATTGATATCTTGCCCAGCCCTAGTTGAATAGTTGAACCTCACTTAGAATGTACTATGTGTATTTTTATCTGTACTGAGTAATGTGTGATTATATTGCTGTGTTGATTGAAGCTTGACTCTGTTTATACTTGGGGGGTGTTTAGCCGAGTCCAGTACAGATCTAAAACACTTTCTAAACCCGATCATTAACTGCTGAGGTATGTATTGGAGATGTATTGGAGTTTTTATCACCAGTTTTAACTGGACTCAGTTGAGCACACATGACCACAGATGGGCTCTCCTGGTGCAAAATGGCAGCATGATCATGAAGCTCAGCAGCGTCACACAGACACATACTAGTCAAATAGCTCATATAAGAGTGGAAGCTAATCCGATCACAGGAGTGATTAGCAGGATTTAGCATTTGTATAGCCAAATGAAACAGGGCCCACCGAGAGGATACGAAGGTGTGTGATTGGATCTGTGTGTGATGTAGGAGTGAGGGTGTATGTGGATCCGTTTACCTACGAGGATCCGAACCAGGCCATCCGAGAGTTCGCTAAGGAGATAGACGCTTCCTGCATCAAGATTGAGAAAGTCATCGGCATCGGTAAGAGCTAGTTATCATTTATCAGTTTTAATGCTGACACAGCAAGAGTTTCTGTGTGTGTCTGTGTGTTAGAGCCATCAACTACTAAATGCATATGGAGTTTAACGCATTCAAAGCTGAATGAGGCTGTAATTATACTACCCCAGGCAGAAGGAATGAGAAAGTTACTCATTTAATATTCTACTTTCTATTTAATATTCTACATGAACAATTCTACTTAAATTACATAACTTTCTTGTTTCAGATTCATTTTTATTTAATTACCAGCAGCGATATCAGTAACTGTCAGATATTTAGATAACTCTTTTCTACTCAAATCCAATATAAATATGAAAATTTAAATTGTTTTCAGAAAGTAGAATATATTCTGACAGCCCATGTGTGTATGTGCAGGTGAGTACGGTGAGGTTTGCTGCGGTCGTCTGAAGTTCCCTACGAAGCGTGAGGTGTGTGTGGCCATTAAGACGCTAAAGGCTGGGTTTACCGAGCAGCAGAGGCGGGACTTCCTGAGCGAGGCGAGCATCATGGGCCAGTTTGATCATCCCAACATCATCCGTCTGGAGGGCGTGGTCACCATGTGTGAGTCTCCACCTCTTTTTTCCATACTATTAAATCATTTTTCTACATTCATTGTTTTGCATACTTACACTTGCATGATTTTTAAATGAGAAAATAGAATGTGTAAAAAAAAAACACAATGTGGCATTATGGTAATTTTATCATAAACTATAATGTTTCAGATTTGTATTATTTATTTACCCACATTATCAGTAAATATTTGCAGATCTTTACAGTATATGCAAAATTTGCTATATGTGTGTGTGTGTGTGTGTGTGTGTGTGTGTGTGTGTGTGTGTGTATAATTAGAGTAAAAATATAAGCAATATTTAGCCAATAAATTTATTTAAAGCTCTTCTCAAGTGAAAACAAAAAGAAGTAAACATGC
This sequence comes from Ameiurus melas, assembly GCA_012411365.1. NCBI lineage: Eukaryota > Metazoa > Chordata > Actinopteri > Siluriformes > Ictaluridae > Ameiurus > Ameiurus melas. The sequence continues at coordinate 26,936,249 of CM022759.1, forward strand.
AATAAACATCTGACATCTTTTTTCCCTCCAGATAAGTAAATTGTTCAATTTTAATACTTATCATTTTATATTTTATTGCTTATTCTGAATAAATAAATATTGTGTGTATCTCTGTGTGTGTGTGTGTGTGTGTGTGTGTGTGTGTGTGTGTGTGTGTGTTACACCTTAAAGCATTGACAAAACCTTCACTCTTACTTTCTCTCTAGGTCAGATGTACACACACACACACGACACACACCACACACACACACACACACACACACACACACACACACACACACACACACACTGCATCTTAGTGACAGATGCTGTAGGTGTTGGTAAAAGCCCAGAAGATCCGGTAGCATTTCAGAGCCATTAATCAAAGTGACACATCTAAATGTGTTTGACTGTCACCCTATAGCTTTTCCCTATAGCCTACAACACTGTGCGTGTGTGTGTGAGAGAGAGAGAGCAACAAGTGGACTGACTCTTAATGTGTTGGGGGTAGGGGGGTAGGGGGGTTTGGGGCATTGAGTGTCACTCTATATGTGTGTCTCTATATCTTTCAGCCCTGCCGTCTGTATGTATGTGTGACTGTGTGTGTGTGTGTGAGAGTGGCTCTTAATGTGTTTAGGGTTTGGGGTCAGTCTGTTACCTAATATCCACCACTTAACGCCCCACACCTCTACATCCATCTCACACTGAGCCTCGCAGTCGCTGTGTGAACTCATTAACACATTTGCCTTCCTTTTGCACTGAAAGTCACATTTCACTCTGGTGTAACATATTTTCTCATCCCTTGTTCTTACATTTATGTGGACATTAGCAGCAACAATACCCTTTCCTGTCAGCTTTATCTGATATGCTCTGGCATTCTGTCCCATGTATGATTTTTAGTTTGGTTTTCTGTTACACTTCTGAAGCACAAACCTGCTAAAAACTAGCTCAAGCAGATGGTATATAATTTAAACTAGTTTTTTTTTTTTTTTATATGTACACTGTGATTTCAGAGTGTAGTGTTAGATACCTTGAGGAACTGTTTTTAGATTTCTGTTTGCAGGTTGCTATGCATAAATATATGAAACCATAATTTTATCAGCTAACCTGACAACTGCTGAATAAAAGAGAATGATAGCAAACATTATTGAGAAAAACAAAGGATAGATTTTTATTAAAGCTGGAGAGTTAAACCGGAAGGATACGGTTCTATATACACAAAACAGTAGCTACAGATCTTGCGCCAAAACACTAAGGCAAAGACTATACTATCAACCAAAGACCCAAACACAGTAATAGAGACAATGGCAAAGAAAGACAAACGTAAGACAACGAATGTGGTGAAAACTGTTTCTAATATACACGAGTGCTCGTTAACAGGAATGTGATTCAGGTGCAGGTGGTCATGTGACTGTGATGCAGTCGCTGCTGGGAACTGTAGTTCAGGGTTCCTTCTCTGATTTACATGAAAGTTATTTTATTTACTTTACTTACCTTTACTTAGCAACGGTCAATGCATTACCGAACATTCGGATAAATATATTACCGTACATTCGGATAAATACATTACCGAACATTCGGATAAATATATTAGCGAACATTCGGATAAATACATTACCGAACATTCGGATAAATATATTACCGAACATTCGGATAAATACATTACCGAACATTAGGATAAATACATTACCGAACATTCGGATAAATAATACATCGAACATTAGGATAAATACATTACCGAACATTCGGATAAATATATTACCGAACATTCGGATAAATACATTACCGAACCTTCGGATAAATATATTAGCGAACATTCGTATAAATACATTACCGAACATTAGGATAAATACAATACCGAACATTCGGATAAATGCATTACCGAACATTAGGATAAATACATTACCGAACATTCGGATAAATACATTACCGAACATTCGGATAAATATATTAGCGAACATTCGTATAAATACATTACCGAACATTAGGATAAATACAATACCGAACATTAGGATAAATACATTACCGAACATTCGGATAAATACATTACCGAACATTCGGATAAATATATTACCGAACATTCGGATAAATACATTACCGAACCTTCGGATAAATATATTACCGAACATTCAGATAAATACATTACCGAACATTTAGAATGTTCTCTGTTAGCTGCGACAGTGTAAAAATCTACGGACAGTTTTTTTTTTTTTTGTATTAGTAATTTGTCTGCAAGAAGAACAATCCTAGACAACAGGATGATAATTTTAAACTGTAAATGTTATCTGCAATCTCTGGCTTCCTACGAGCAACTGGCCCCATGTTGATAAAAGTGCAGACATTTTATTTATAAGTTATTTGCAGCACTGCGTGTTCGGTACGAGGTTAAAACAGACAGACACTTAATGAAAACGATAAGTGCTTTAATTTTCCCCTCTTTTCCTGCCCCTTAGAAACCTGAAACACCTCCCGTATGTCTGCTGCTCTTTGAAGCAGGAGTAATGATTCAGAATGCTTAATTTGCATAATGTAAATGCCTGCAAATTAAATCATAATATGCAAATGAGACCACAACAGAAGCTCAGCCCACTCTTCTGCTCCTTTGCGGCTTCTTGCGTTTTTTTTTTTGTGTGTGTTTTCTTTTAAATATTGTCTTAGTGTCTCTAATTCTCAAAGCTTATTTACGCTTCATTAACAACAAGTTCACTGTGGAGTTCATGACCAAATTCAGGCACACACACACACACACACACACACACACACACACACACCACACACTACACATGGGAAATATTGAATTTAGTCTTGTAATGTAGAGGATAAAAGGGGTGTGTCTGGGAAATCCAAGCAGGGAGGAGACGGCAGGTTCAAAGGTTAGCTGTTCCCCTGCCCCTCTCGAAGAGCTGTCAGTCAAATCTGCCTGGAGGTCACATGAGAGGCCAACGGCAACAAAGATGGCTGACAATGTGTCTGTCTGGGCCTCCTTAGCTACACTTCCTCCTCACGGACACACCATTAAGCAGCTGTCAATCAGAGAGGCCGCACCAAGTGTGTGTTTTTGTAGGAGCGTGTGTAGCGATCTGGTGTCGATTTGCCCTCAAATAACAAAAGGGAATTTGTTTGGAGTTTAGATAATTCTCAGTTGAGGATAACGTAGGGGGTTATTATCTAACTACTGAATCGTCTACAAGGTGTTTCTCTATATACAGCTCAATGCAACATCTTTCATCCATTTTCTCAAAAATCAGAACTTGTTAGAATAAGCACTCTTCAATTAAATGTCTACATATTTAATCCTCCGGTGTTAAAAAGTCTTTTTTTTTTTTTTTAGCTGCAAATGTTTTCATTTTCCATTGTGACCTGCTAAAATATTTGCCAATTTGCAGAAACAATAACAGTGTTTCTTGCATTCTTCAGGCAAGCCAATTATGATCATCACCGAATACATGGAGAACGGCTCTCTGGACGTGTTTCTCAGAGTAAGTGTGACGCTCGATCAATACTGCGTTAGATCTTCTTTTATACCTGAAATGAACGTGTGCTATGTTGACTCACACAACACACGTATATGAACAGAGAACTAACATTAAAACTTAGCATAATACATTGTGAAGATTCTGGAATTTGGATATCAGTTTATTGTAATCAGTAAACTTACTTAAAATCCTCAGTTCATTACTCCGTGGATGCTAATGAAAGTGGAATAATGTAGTGATGAATCCTGAGCCATTGTAGTGACTCTTATTTCATTAGGAAAGTTTCATTTCTACGCTTTTAATTGCATGGGAATCAGTTGGTACTAGGGAATAACTTCAGTTTGTATGACTCATTTAAATATAAGTTTATAAGTACCGTATACAGTGTTAACCAGAGCTCTTATATTGTATGTATAATATTAAGAAATTAAAAGAATGAGATACAGTAGATATAAAAAGTCTACACACCCATGTTAAAATCGCAGGGTTTTTGTGAAGTTAAAGAATGACACTAAGATAAATCATGCCAGATCTTTTCCCCACCTTTAATGTATATACATTAAATAAACTGAAAAGCAATCGGAAACACTTTAGGGAGCAAAAAGAAAAAGGAAACACCTACAATAACCTAGTTGCATAAGTGTTCACCCCTCTAAACTAATATTTTCCCACTCTTTCTTGCAAAGACATTCTAAATCCATCAAATTGTGAGGGGATCTCCTGTGCACAGCCCACTTCAGGTCACCCCACAGATTGGATTTAATTGGATTCAGGTCTGGACTCTGGCTAGGTCATTCAAAAAAATTTCTTTTGGTATGGCCATTCCTTTGTTGATTTGGATGTTTGCTTTGGGTCATTGTTGTGCTAAAAGGTGAAATTCCTTTTCATCCTCAGTTTACTAGCAGACACGTGAATGTTTTGCACTGAAATCCCAGAAATGCTTCAGTGAATCCCCTGAAAGCTAACTTCTAAAAGCCACGAACAGTTGTGATTATTTAAAATCAGAATTCTGGTTCATATTTGACAGATATTAGACATTATTTAGCACTTTAATCTCACAATCTGACCCAAGTCAGCCAGCTTATCTTATATAAATTTTAACCTGTGAGATTTAATTAAGGAATTTGTATGAGCTGGATCCAGTGATTACGTTGACGGGCGATTTAGTCTCATGTCCTTTTTAATTTTTTCACCTTTCACAGAAGAACGATGGGCGTTTCACCGTCATTCAGCTGGTTGGTATCCTGCGTGGCATCGCTTCAGGGATGAAGTATCTATCAGACATGAGTTACGTCCACAGAGACCTGGCAGCACGAAACATCCTGGTCAACAGCAACCTGGTGTGTAAAGTGTCTGATTTCGGCATGTCCAGAGTGCTGGAGGACAAACCTGAGGGAGCTTATACAACACGGGTAAGAGAGAGACGCCGTTAATATATTAACAAAGTATTGTTTTAATCTTCTAGCATCTGAAAGTAGTTCACTAAGTTCAGAACCTGTATCTGTTTCATCATTTGTCAAAAAACTATTCAGATATGCATTATTAAAAGCTGAGAATTTTTTTTTTTTTTTAGGATTTTTATGTATACACTGGCCTCATAACTCTAGTGCAAAACTAAACTTCAGTCATGAAACATGTCTAGTTCGATTGAATACATTTGAGTTGAGAGGGAAATTGTTTAACATTTTTAACAATTAAGACCTGATGTTGATTAATGACTGAATGATGTAATCTTGTTGGGAAAAAAATTTAACTTCACAAAATTGTATTAGCCTTTGTAAATGTCTTGGCAGTGAACTCAGACTATTGGATCCTAGAGTGTGTCTTTTCACATTTTTCCTATTTTTATTTTTTTTATAAGCTTATGCTAATTTGTCAGTACCATAACCCGTAACTAGCATGCAATTTAATTAAGCTAAGTATATTCCAAGATATAAAAAAAAGAGAGAGAGAGAGAGAGAGAGCATGTCTGTATGTGTGGGAGGCAGAAATAGAGTATTTCACATTTCAAAGATCGTCATTAGATATTCAGTACCAGTATATTGGTGTGAACATACGTGTAAATTGTAGGGAGGAAAGATTCCGATTCGCTGGACAGCTCCAGAAGCCATCGCGTACAGGAAGTTCACGTCAGCCAGCGACGTGTGGAGCTACGGTATCGTCATGTGGGAGGTGATGTCGTACGGAGAGCGGCCGTACTGGGACATGAGTAACCAGGATGTAAGTGCAAAAGCCTCTAATACCAGTTTTACATTTACACACTGTATAACTATTCATTTGAACAATTTTAACAGTGTGCAATATCAATGAATGAACTGCTTTATGAATGGTTTTGTGCATAAGGAACACTGTTAGTTCGTTGTGGATTATTCAAAAAGCTCAAACTAATATTTTCTATATTTTATGAATATAAATGAATTAAGTGATATATCACATGCTGGGTAGGTTTGACACTTCACTTTATCTGTGTCTTTATTTCAAAAAGACAAAATAAAACAGAAATCAGAACATATTTCTATCTGCACTGTAAAGTATTTCATATGTATTTTACGGGAATAATGCAAGACGGGGAATTTGGTTTCCATCCATCTTACTTTGATTGGAGTCAGATTTAGATGCTAGCCTGCAATCAATCAAGGGGGACTGCTCGCTTTGAGCATGACTGCCGCTCACATTTGTGCGAGTACACGGCAAAAATCAGAGGCTGTTTAGAGGCAGGCAAAACTCTCCTCATGTTAGTGCAAGATTACAGGCAAAGAAGAATTTACTAGTAAGTGATTGATACAAATGAATCGTGACCAAGTGAGAAAAAAAATCTGAAATGTCTGAATTGAGAAAGACAATCAGTGTCTTTGAAAAAAGGATAGTCCATGGTCGTCTCTTATGATGAATACAGTAATGATATATTTTTATGAATTAGATTTGTGTACGGTGAATCTGGAAAGTATTCAAAGCGCTTCACTTTTCCCACATTTTGTTATGTTACAGCTTTATTCCAAAATGAATTAAATTCATTATTTTCATTATTGGTGCCAAAGGTGCTTCAACAAAGTATTGAGCAACGGCTGTGAATACTTATGTACTTTTTTGGTGTTGTTTTTTATTTTAATAAATTTGCAAAGATTTCAAACAAACTTCTTTCCTGTTGTCATTATGGGGTATTGTTTGTAGAATTTTGAGGAAAATAATGAATTTAATCCATTTTGGAATAAGGCTGTAACATAACAAAATGTAGGAAAGGTGAAGTGCTTTGAATACTTTCCGGATACACTGTACTGTATAGAAAGCAGATTACCTGTGCCACACTGACCTCTGTTCCTTGTTTCCTAGGTTATAAAGGCAATAGAGGAAGGTTACAGGTTACCAGCACCGATGGAGTGTCCTGTAGCACTGCACCAACTCATGTTGGAGTGCTGGCAGAGAGAGCGCAGCGAGCGGCCCAAGTTCAGCCAGATCGTCAACATGCTGGACAAACTGATCCGCAACCCGAACACACTCAAGAGGATGGGAGGCGAGACGAGCAGGTCGCACGCACAAAAGTAACTAAGTATTTATTTAAACTATATATCCATGCATGCAGTGACCAATTGATAATAAGACCTGCATCGGATGTTTCTATTCAAATGGTGTAAATGTAAATTGTTGGGTTTTCCATGATTAAATAAATAAATCCAAAAAAAAAAATTATTTTATCTTGTAAATGCTAAACAAGTGCTCCAATACAACTCCAGCCAATGGGAAGCTACTACTATTACACAGTATGTTAATATACAGAAATTGGACACCAAAGGTTGCCATATACTTTGCAAGTCAAAATATTCAGACAGCTCAGTTTAGTCATGAGACAATGTCGATGCTTCTCATTATGGCAGAACCTTTGGAAGTCCAATTTGTGACTGATGTTAAATAAAATGACATCATAATTTTATATATACAACATTTTTTTATAGTATTTACTCATATTTCTGACCGAAATATCGATAGTGAATTCATGCCTTTACATTGTCTGTATAAATGTCTGTAAGTTAACCAGTTCAGTCTTTAGCCTCAATCATTAGCTATTTTATATTTGCAGCCTATTTTTCTGTTATATATAAATATAAAATGTCAAATCAGTATTTACGCTTATATTTGAATTTGTGCCATCCCATATTTGCATAAAACTAGAGAAACTGTGAGAAACTAAATTAAACACAATACTGGTCCGTTTATCCAAAGGTCCCACCCATCAATACTAAACCACACCCCCTCCATTGAGCCATCCCCTTCATTCAGTTCAGCAGAAGAGTGGCTGAAAGTTATCGGTCTGGAGAAGTACAGAGAAAACTTCGCTAAGGCCGGACACAGCAGCCTGGAAAGTATTATAAACATGAATCAAGAGTAAGTATTTTTACATACGTGTACACACATGTTTTGGATATGGTTTTCTTAAGGTTTTTAAAATATTTTACGGACACTAATTGTCACTGATTTTTGGCTCAGTTGTACATTCATACACAACTCATAGAAGGTTTCATGTTGAAACGTGCATTGTGCCATCTTCACCTCATATTCACACAGGAATTGTATTTATTTATAATTTATTTATTCATTTAAGCCTAGTACAGTTAACCAAATCCCAAACAGCTCTTTGTTAATTATATGTCCTTGGGCAAGACATTGAACCCCAAGTTGCTCCCGATGGCAAGTTAGCACCTTGCATGGCAGCTCTGCTACCATTGGTGTGTGTGTGAATGGGTGAATGAGAACCAGTGTAAAGTGCTTTGGATAAAAGCGCTATATAAGTGTGCCATTTACAAGGGTTATTTAGCTACAAGATATAGCAAAGTTTAGAAAGTTTAAGCATGTAAGCAGGTAACATTGGAAAGTGGCTTATTTTCCATTAAATATAAGTATTAAATATTATTTAGATTTCACTCGTATTCAAACATTGTAATTGTAACTGTACTAATCCATGCACTCTTTCCCTCATCATTTCCTCACTCTTCACAGAGATTTGGCCAAAATTGGAATCTCCTCAAGTGTGCATCAGAAGAAAATCCTGAACAGTCTCCAGGAAATCCTGTCTGGAATACAACAAATAGAAGAGATAAAGCTTCCTGTCTGATCTGCAACAGCGCAGTTTAAACCAACATGAATGACAATATGGAAACAAGATGGATATAATACTTTAACTACTCACGCACTTTAATTGGATACGGACAGTAGCAGACAGTGGAATAGCTGCACTTTTGATGGACTAGTCTGCATCTCATGGTCTTCCTGACTGAGGATTTTTGAAAACTGCAAAATAATACTGATATAGATTCAGGATTTCCTATCGAAGTCCACTATGAAAGTGACACTTGAATGAGCAGTGAGAATATATTTGCTGGGGTTTTTTTTTTGTTTTTTGTTTTTTTGAATGAATGAAGGGAAGCAACATCGTCCCCTCCAGGTCATCCTTTGAACAGCGCTCTTGTTGATGGATACACGTTACTTTTTGGTTCATTTCTGGGTCCGCTTAAATACAGATGTTTTTGTTTTTGCTTGAGTTTGTATATCAGGAACTATTCAATTCAAGTTGGCTGATGAATTTTGATCATTTGAGAGAGAGAAAAAAACTTGTGGAACAAAGTTCCACAATTCAGAAACATTTCTAAGAGGACTAGGAGCAGATATGCAGTGTACAGAGAACATGTGAACCCAGGTATGATATGGCTTGAGGCTACTTTTATTTGGAGTTCCTCAAAAAAAAGTCTGAATTATCTGCAAAAAGGCAACATATTTTTCAGACTATACTTTTTCAATTTTAAACTTGCATCACATTCACTATCACAGGCATCACTATATAAAAACGTTAAGCTAATGTGAAAATTCTAACATATACTTTGCTTCACTGTACCTGCAAATAAGGCATTTTTGAATGTCCAGAAATACAGTAACTGTGTTTTGTATCTAATTTGCTTTAAATACTTTCCCTGATTTAACCTAGTCCTGTACTGTATGTCTTTTCTTAATCTATGACCAAGTCCATGTTTTGGTGGACATTTTACAGATTAATGTAGCTTCCCTAAGTCATCTAAACAATCAGTTTTCTATTGTACATAAAGCAATACTGTATAAATATCATTTGTGAAGTGCCAGTGTAAAATCTGTCTAAATATACAGTATGCCAAGCTGAGAGGTGAACTGAATGTATTATAAACATGGTGCATTTTCTAATAAAATGGACAACACCTAACCAGCGTCTCTCTCTCTTTTCTTCAATTCTTCCCATGCAGCATCATGAATTTAATGAGGATTTCTTCTTCCTGAATATTAAGAGACTGCAGCGAGACATCCTGAGAAACTCATCATGATGTTGCACAAAATCAAGCACACTCCACAATTTTAGGAGGAATTACCTAAATTACCACAGGAATTTCTAAATTACCACAGATTTTCTGCAGATTTGGGCCAAGACGCATCATGTGATGTCTGAGATTCTAGTTGGAATTTGGCTGTTTCTACACAAATGCAGAATACACAAAATGGATCCATCGATGCATACGATAGCTAGAAGTTAGCTGAAGCATACTGTAACTGGTTAGTTTTAAGATATATTCATGTTGTTTATTATGTAAGAACTAAAACACAACAGGTTGTTATCGGGAAAAAAGCAACGATGTGGTGTGATCCATTACCACTTCTTGTTTTCCTATACTGCGATGGACTGGCACCCTGTCCAGGGTGTGCCCTGCCTTGTGCCCAATGCTCCCTGGGATTGGCTCCAAGTTCGCCGCAACCCTGAAGAAGGAGAAAGCGGTAGAAGATGGATGAATGGATGGATGGATGGATGGATGGATGGATGGATGTTTTCCTATAACAGCACGTCCCAAACTATTTGATTTTACGTGCTGTTCTGAAGACGTTCCTGTGGTTTAAAACTTATTGACGCTGACACCCAAGACTCCTTTCATAAATCTCTCATTACAGATACCTTCACTATTTGAATAATTAGATGCTCTTCTTTATTAAATAACAATCCTTTTTTTATCCATTTACTAGATTATGTAGATCATCCAAAATCCAAGTCTCTATGAATGAGCTGATATTATAAAACGGATAATGTATTAGAACAAGTGCATTGATATAAACTTGTGATTTGCTCTAAAAGCTGGAATTCCCTGAATTATCAGAGCTGTTCGTATAGAAAATATATCAACCGATTAATCGGACCAATCAGATTCAAGAATGCAAAAGCGCTGTGATATGTCATGAACAGAAATGAATAATAAAGGTTTGATAGACGTTACACTCCTACTTTTAACAGTGGGAGCGGTTGACATTTTGTCCGTCATATTTGTTTGTAATTTTACTTTATAGACTGTCTGATATTTCAGAAAATTCACTTTTCAGCTGGAAAAAAAAGATATGAATGATTTTTGTATATCACAAATAGTAATTGTACAAAGTACACACAGATACCACCAATAACCATAATGAACATAACAAAACAATAACCAAGATTTGGCTTAACATTGAAACTGCCCTGATCGTGTGAGCCATCTCACCAAACTTCAGTTCCACAAACCAGATCCCAGACTACTAGACATGAACTGTTCTTTTACATCTCTGTTGTTCCTTTATCTCTGTCCAAGAACCCAGCTCGTGTTTTGGGGACATTTCACAGATTAAGGTGTTTCCCGGCACACTAAATCATTTTATATGTACATAAACCATTGTTGTTTTTCTATGACATGAACATAAACTGATGAAATTCCAATGATAAATCTGTTTTAAGCATATGCAAATAATAAAATGAAAACAGGATCGGAATGTATTACATGATGTGATGTTACTGTACATTTTGTATTAGACTCTTACAGTATGTGATTTATTCATCCAGCTTGAAATATTCCTTCCTTCTGTATCTTGATTAAGTTAGACACATGTAACTTATGAGTTTTATTTGTGGAATTTTGTAGATTGCAAAATAAAGAGGAAAATAAAAAGGCTGTGTGGTTCCGTGAGAATGAATACATCTCTAGTGTTAGACCTTTAGCGTTTAAATGTGTTAGGATTGATATGAAGATGGTTCCCCGATTCAGTATGGGATTATTAATGTATTGTATCAAAACTTAATAGTTAATAGTTATACTCTATTACTGACACTAGATAGTAATTGTTATACTGAAGGGTGATTTCATCTAAAGAATCAAAAACACAGCTTAGCTAATTTATGTCCTATAGGGCTAGGACAAAGATAATGTCAACCCACAACTATTAGCAACAGATGTTGTTATGGTTATGTCAGTATTTAACATATTAATACAATTAATAGCAATACTTCCATATTTCATTTTTAACTGGCTATGACTGCTTACATGATAGTGAACAGAAAAACAGCAAATTATGCAAGTTGTGCTATTGCTTTATTTACGCCACACCGCTGTTTATACTTATAGTCTTTCCCCACCACCATGTTGCATTATTTTTGGATTTACCCACCAAACAAACTTTATTTGGTTCTCATTAACTGAAAACACTTTGCACAAAACATGAAAGAGATTAATAATTCTGTGGAAAATGTTTCCACGTGTGAATTTGACAGATAGTTACATGATTGTGTAGAGAACCAAATGTGAATTCTCACACATTACATACTGTACTAAATATTACAATGAGGAATGGTTTCGGGGTATCTGGGTCTGACCTCCTGAGTTGTTTCATGATGATACTAAACAAGACAAACTACCACTTTCAGCTGTAACACTACCGTTATTCATGCTGCAGAGAGGAAGAACTGCACGTGGTTAACCCCTTTGTGCCCACATTTCTCCCACCTTAATGTCATGTATAGTGATGCACTACCAGTAATTGATTTGAAAAGATTTAGCCTTAAGTATGCATACTTTCTAAACAAAACTACACCGATTTCAATGTCTGAAAATGTCAGTATCTGCTGAGCAAATAGCACTTACTTATAATTGGGCTATACAGGGGACATGAAAATATCAATTTTATATAGTACATTGTGATAACCCATGAATGGATTATATATTAATGAGAAACATTTTCCAGAACGCAGTATGAAAAGACCAAATGTACAATAAACATTAACATATTCAGACAAATACGGTATAAGGACAAATATAACATTATAAATATATTGTGTAATATTATCAAAATTCATATTGTATAAACAGTGACAGAACAGTGAGTGAACTACCTTCTATTAAAATAAATTCTGCTACGTTTAATAATTCCTTTAATGTCAAAAAATAATCTGTTATTTTTCAGTATTTTCTTGAAAATATAAGAACTTTTTCAGTATTTAAAAATTTGACCAAAAATAATAGTATATAAATAATATTAAACATTTACAATTGTTCATTCAATTCTCTGGAAAGCAAATCTACCATTTATTAGTTTAAAATATTATTACAAAAGTGGAATATCTTCATCGACTTTTTAAAACAAATTGAGGGATGCACTATAATTTCTTTTCTTTGAATTGTTCTAGATACTGTATTTTCACTTTAAATTAATTAGCTCTATAACCATATCAGTAAAGTAAAAACTATAACACTCCAAGATTTGTATGAAGAAGAATGCACAATGGGGTATAGGTATAGTTGGCAGTGGGATTAATGTATGTGTCATGCATGTTAGAATTCAGGCTTGTCTTCATTCTATCTTATTTTCTCCAATCTGGCAATGATTCTCAATTACCATCAACATAAGAACACATTTTAAAATGACACAAGGCAATATTTTCACAGTTGAAAAAACAGACTAACCAACTGCGCAAATGAAATCTAGACATACTCATGAATTTCAGTGCTCAGACCAAACCTATTAAATAACCAAAGGAACGTCTATCCTCTATTCGGCTGTCCAGAAAGCTCCCTTATTCCAAGGTCTTATATTTTAAACCGTAAAGCATTGACATGATTGTTCCACAGCAGTTGGTTGTTGTTTTTTTTTACAGTCCTATGTTTTAACCTTACCCGATTCATCGCATGGCAATAATAATCTGCAAGGTTCAATGATTCCATGAAATCTGACACAATAATTGTATACTAATTTGCAAATGTTCAAACTTTTCAAACTTTTTATAAAAAATGTTCAAAATGTTTCTCTTAGCCAAATTGTAGTGAATTAGCTAGGAAGTGTTTTATTAAGTGTTGAACTGGTGCAACAAAGCTAAAGCTGTTAATATGTAATTGTATTCATTTGAATTCTGTTAGGGGTGAACGGTGGCTTTGCCTCATACCTCCAGGGCCCAGAGTTCCTGGCGGTCCTGGAACCCCGGGAGTCCCTGGAACCCCACGAGTCCCGCCCTGTGTGTGCGGAGTTTGCATGTTCTCCCCGTGCTGTGGGGGTTTCCTCCGGGTACTCCGATTTCCTCCTCCAGTCCAACGATATGCATGGTAGGCTGATTGGCGTGTCTAAAGTGTCCGTAGTGTATGAATGGGTGTGTGTGTGTGTGTGTGTATGTGATTGTGCCCTGCGATGGATTGGTGCCCTGTCCAGGGTGTACCCCGCCTTGTGCCTGATGCTCCCTGGGATAGGCTCCAGGATCCCCATGACCCTGAAAAGGAGGAAGCGGTAGAAGATGAATGGATGGATGCATGAATTCTATTTACATTATTGCTCCTCTCTGCTATTAGCAGGTACGTGCTAATATCTTAGCACCCTTCAGTTTTGATAGACCTGCTGAAAGCGAAGTATTCATCTGAAATTTTAACGTGTGTTATCTGCACTAAAGCTGTTCAATAATATTCCTGAGGGAAGAAAATAACTCACAAATGTAAGAGTACTGTAGCTCACATTTTGTATCTATTTAAAGATTCCCACAATAGCCTGCTAATTTATACCCTGTTGACTGAAGATCTGTTGATTGACTGGTTCAAGAAGGAAGTATTCACACACTTTTTTACCTGTCTTATAACAGTAACATACTGAGTGCTGGATTTACATCAAGCCACTCAGTAAGAAATTTCCATTCTCTCCACGTTCCACTGTATATGCTGTGTTTGTGTCTGTTTGGGTGTGTTCTGTTCATGCTAGCATCCATACCACTATGGGAACAGATGTGTTGTGCATAAAAAAATCTAATAAAGACTGAAAATTGTGTAAAAAAGCTAAGAAAAAAGTGCGGTTAATGGGTATGTCTCAACCGTCTCCTTAGTTCAGAAGGTCGTGAATCAGTATATTGTGTACAGGAGTTGGGGCACTGGTAAAAGACCCTGGCTCACTATACATTGGGACACTGATAACTCAATTTGACGTGACTACGTATTTGCATCACCAAAAATTTTAAATGTAAAAAATATGTACGTTTTATATGTCATATAAATTTATTATCTTATTTCTGTCATAATATGTCAAGCAGGATCGCAGACAAGCTAGTGGATTTTGAAAAAAAAATCATTAAACACATTAAACACATTAAACACATTAAACACTAAACAAACCATATTTAGAACGTCAAATAAAGTTTAAAAATCACTAACGTAAGTAATCATTTGAGAGCTACAGCAAAAATAACAAGCTACTTACATTTGTAGCTGGAAGTTGGCTGAGACTTTCTCCCCTATATTTTGCGAGCTGAGAGGCTTCCGACATGACATGATGTCCTTTCCGTTTAGGGAACATAGTAAGCATTGATGCTACCTGGTTTTTGCGGTGCATTGTGGGATTTTTTTAGGGAACGAACATTCCAGTGTACTAGAAGGAACAGTGACCTGACTACTGAACTAGGGAGCTTGTTGAGACGCACCCAAAGATCTCAAAGGAAGAGCAGGACCTTCATCGAATTGCCAGTTTCATGTGAACAAGTGAACCTTGTAGACATTTATTGACTGACTACAATTACTGAAAAGCTCATCTGTTGCTATGCAAAATTCATCAGCCTCCTTTTATAATGTGTAACAATTGAAGCCACGATAAATCCACTGCTGAATTCTCAGAAGTGAAAAGAAAGAAAGAAAGAAAGAAAGAAAGAAAGAAAGAAAGAAACTCAGTGGTCAGATGTAAAGTCATCAGCAAGCAGTTACAATTTTAAATGGTTAAAAATTATAGCTCTAGTATCCCCAGTTGTATCCTAAGCTCAGGCTGTTTGCATGTAGTTTTACATCTTCGTTCCAGTCTTCTTGGGTTTCCTCCAGGTTCTCCAGTTTCTTTTCACCTCCCAAAAGCATCTAAGTGTACAATATAAGTGTCTAATATAAGTGTACATGTCTCTGGGTGTAGTCTTGCCTCATGCCCTGTCATAGGCTCTGGATCCACTGTGTCCCTGACCAGGATAAAACATGGTTACTGAAGATGAATGAATGAACCAAGTTCAATGTGTTAGGTTAGTGTTATGGGTTTCTAAAAAAATTAATAAAAAAAATTCATCTAAACCAAAAATATTAAACTCGTTTTTAAATAATCCACAAAAATACAGTTGGAGTCAGTTTTACAGTTGTAAGATTTTGTAGGTAGTCCACAAAGTCACTGTTCTGCAATTTCCATTTCAGTGTATATGTTATAGTGCACACAGGGTTTCTGGTTTTATTAAACAAAGGTAGCAAACAAACAGAGAACTGAGTAATACTCAGAAACATGAGTCAGGCATATGGTCAAGCAATTGGCAACCAGAAATTAATTGGACAAGACATGATGTACAGTACGTGAAGCAGGGAATGGTCAAAAAAATAATGAAAACAGGGAGAGAACACAGACTTGGATTCATCACAGGCACAATGCTGGAGCAAGACTTTACAAAGTAACTCTGACAGTCCAGAACATTTAAAAGGAGTAGTGTGATTGCAAACATGTGATTTACTTTAGTAATCAGGTGACTGAGAGTGGGGATAGGATCTTGTCTGGAGGTCAGGTGAGGACTGATTAAGAGTTGTAGTCTGGGACCTTGTGAATTGCAGACATGTGTCTTTTCTGGGTTTATCCCTGGTTTTGTGAGGCTGGATGTTCAAAACAGCATGAATGGAACTAGCTTATGAGAGCAGGGTTCATTGGGAGTGGTATTATTTTACATTTACGGCTGCCCAGGGGTGGCAGCTTGGCTTTGCTGGGATTTGAACTCATGACCTTCCGATCAGAAGTCCAACATGTTAACGACTGTATGGTATCATGCAGGGAAAGAGAGGTGGCTGGTATCACAGTATGTACTGCAAAAGTGTGAGTCACAGACAGTCTGGGCATATTCAGGCCATATGAGGAAATATGACCATTCCTCCAGGCAGTCACTGCATAAGGTGGAGAGGATTTCTTGGTTGGCTTTTTCAACTTGTCCATTAGCTTGGGGAGGATAGACAGATGTCAGACTAACAGATACCCTATTTTTTTCTGTAAATGCCCTATACATGTGCAATGTATAAATGCTGACCAATGCCAATGGAGGTATAAGCCTAGGTTATCACAGTGTCACCAAGATTGGAAGGGACATCAGTCTTATTTGGGGGAGGAGTAGGGTGATCCTAGAGAACCTGGGAAATATGGCAATCATCTTATTGTATTGACAAACCTTTACTCTGGTGTATGTAGTGGGTTTGGAATCAGTGGCTACATGCATGATTAGTGGAGTACATGAATGAGAGGGCACCTGTTTTGGTATTTCTCAAACCTGGAGGATATGAGATAAGAGAGTGCAATTAATTCTCGTCTTGGGTTCAGTCTCTTTACCTAGACCACAATGGGGTATCCACCTCCCTCCAGCCAATGTCGCCATTCCTCCAGTGCTAATTTTACTGCTAGCAGTTCCCTGTTCTGACATCATAATAATATGGGTCTGAATTTCATAAAGATTAATCCTAAGGGATACATCTTAGGCAGGGTGCTGTGGCATTTGGATAGGATTGCTCTGAACCCTTTTTTTTCCCGTGGCAGGAACCTCTATTATAAATGCTAAACTTGCATAACAGTGTTTCAGACCAAGGTGAAAACTTGCTTTAGAGTGTGTAATGGGTAATATGCTTGGTTGTTCCAGGGTAGTTTCTTCGATGCTTCCTTAAGCATGAGATGGATCGCAATGATGCTTAAATTCAGATTGTAGAAATTGGTAGAAATTTACAAACCCTAGGAACCTCTGTAGCTCTTTTGTCGTTTTGGGAATGGGTCACTCTGCTGCTGCTCTAGCCTTGGCTTTGTCAATGACAACATGATAGGCTTACTTGGGACATGTGTAATTTGCTTTTCTCTGATTTGTTTAAAGAGATAAGTCTGTTTGGGCTGGGTTGGTGAGTTGAACTAATATATCATCAATGTTGGCTATTATACATTTCCGAGCATGTCTGAGTAGATGATTAATGAATGCCTGGAAGATTGAGGGGGCAATAACAAGCCCATATAACATTACCAGATATCCATAGTGAGTTGTATGGAAGGCTAGCTTCTATTTATCACTTTCCCTGATTTGACCTAGATTGTAAACAAATTGAAAGGCAAGCTTGGTCCAGATTGTGGCTGTTTTGAGCTGTTCCAGAGGTGAGGGCACCAGACACAGTGGGTCACTATATCTCACTGTGATTTTGTTCAGGGCACAGTAATCTATGCATGAATGAAGACCCCCTCCATCTTCTGCACAAAGAAGTAGCCTGCTGTGCCCATGATTTTTTTGGTGAAGTCTTCTGTCATGAATTGTACAGACAGATGCAAATCCAGGTTTCTGGTTATTTGAACCCAGTGTAGCAAGCAAATAAAAGGGCTAGTCTATAATTAGAAATGAAAAAAACAAACAAATAAACAAAAAAAAAACAGGCAAATGTTCAAAGCAATCAGCAAACAGGCATTATGTAGACAAAACTAAATCAGTATGTGAAGCATGCATTGACCAAAGCACTAATCAAAGCAGGCAGAGAACAAAGGCTTGAAATCATCACCAACACAAAGCAATACTGGCAGTCTGGATTATTTAAAGGGAATAGTGCAATTACAAACTGTTGAGTGTCATTACTAATCAGGTGACTGTAAACTGGACTGGAGGTCATGTGATGAAGATGAGACCTGAGTATCATGGGAGTTGTAGTCTGTAACCTCAGGAGATGAGATGATGATTAAAGTAAATCTGTGGAAAATTCTGCTAATTGGACATGGTTTAGAAAGGCACGCCGCTGTCTATATAAAGCTCCACAGCTGACCGAGGACATTAGAGCTAGCCATTAGGTCATTAGCCTTTATGTCTGCAGACTTCCAATAGAGGATTGTGATGAGGCATAGATATGAGGAAAGCCTATATATGGTATACATATATACACACATATATAATGGAGCATTTTTTGCAGATTAAAAACAAAAAGGGGAGGGGAGGGAATATTTGAGAGTAAGGATATATAACAAAATGAAGGTGCCTG
Source organism: Ameiurus melas (assembly GCA_012411365.1). Taxonomy (NCBI): domain Eukaryota; kingdom Metazoa; phylum Chordata; class Actinopteri; order Siluriformes; family Ictaluridae; genus Ameiurus; species Ameiurus melas. The sequence continues at coordinate 26,955,027 of CM022759.1, forward strand.
AATACTTCCTGACTTCCACATGAAGAACAAAAGAAAATGGAAGGAAATGTAAAGAAAAAGAAATTACAGCAATAAGCATTAAAATTGCCCATTTTTAAACATAATAGAGAAGCCAGAAAAAGAGAGAAGGGAGAGTGGAGTGTGGCACTGTATATGTGTGCACGTGTGGTTATATCAGAGGTGTAAATTGTGCGTGCGGCCAAAAGCTGAAATGATCATAGCAGAAGAAAATGAGATCAGAACATGAAATGAGAGTGACTCACACTGTTCTTCAGACATGACAAAACCTCTGGTTCATCAAGTTATTGACACTGTGTGTGTGTGTGTGTGTGTGTGTGAGAGTGTGTGAGTGTGACTGAATATAGTAAAATATGTGTGTTATCCATCTGCTTCAGTCTCTCTCTCTCTCTCTCTCTCTCTCTCTCTCCAGATGATGAAGGTGTCATCACCTCATCACTGTTCTCTCCATGGCTCATTTTAGACATCGAAAACCTTGGCCAGAACTTGAGGAAAAATCTTGTTTCCATGCAGCACCGTGGAAGCCCCACTGAAGCCAGTCAATCATCCAAATTCTAAACTCTCCTGATGCTTTTGCTTCCTCTTATTTCAAGACACACCTGATATACAGGGTGTTCCAAAAGTCTCCATACATATTGTTGGGGAAATTAACATTTTTAGCAAAATGTCTTTCATGCTTAATTTATATTATTATTATTATTTTTTTTAGATATCCTTTAAGAACGCCTTTGACAAAAGAAGAACATATTGAAATCATTTTCATGGCTGGATCGGGAAGCTGTTGCAGACGGGAGGTGTTGTGGACCAAATGAGAAGTGGACATCCATGAGCATCCAGTGACGAAGGCACAACCAGTGTGCTGTTGGCAAATATAGTCCCCTATATAAGGAGAGTTTAACTTAATTTTAAATACAGAAATCAAGTTTTATCTGTTCAATAAAGCTAGGGATATGGTTAGGGTTAGCCCACTCTCCCCAAGAGCATTAAATTAGCTAAGACATGTTTCCTTGCAGAAGTATTTAAATATTGGAACTATATTATGGTCTGTATCGGCAAACATTCATGTTTCCAGGCTTTGTATGCCCCTACAAAATTGTAGTGTTCAGCTACACCATGAAATTTTGTTCATGTTTTTAGATGACAGTAAGTTACATTGTGGCCTAAACCACATCACAGTATCTGTGTGAGATCACTAAAGAATTTGAGGCACAAAATTACAGGCAAGCATTTGGGTGAGACAGACTTTCCTTAATTATTAGCCTCATAGCTCCAGTACAAAATGGAAGAAGAAAACGTTGGACACCAAACACATCTTGTCTTATCAACCGCTTTTGAAGAAAGGGGCAGAAAAAAGGCTAAATTGGATTTTTTTTTACCAAACCACTACTTTACGGTTTTGCACTAGTGACCCAAGGGATGCGAATTTAAATGCCCAGCTCTATGCCTGGACTGTACACTGTCTCGCTTTAGATAAAAGCATCTGCGACATGAATAAATGAAAGTGCATTAAACATATCCCTCCAAACAAAAATATTTTATCAATAAATGTCCCAGTTATGTGGATTTATGCAAGCTTTTCCTGTGTATTAGAGATCATCAGTCCTACCTCTCAGTCCACAGAAGTGTATGATGCATAAGGCACTCTGCTCATAAATACAACCGAGTGCATTAAAGCGACTGCATTTTTGATGTGTCATTGGTGATCAGCATGTTGACACCAGGATGAGATCATTGTGACGATGCCGTAATTCTCGCAGCCGTAAATATGGAGATGAGCTGCCTGTAGCAAAATGATCTACATCAATATGCAAATATGCTTCTTATAAAGTGACAGTAAAATAAATATGTTGACTGTTGGAGGTGACTAGAGGTTGAGTGCTATAGCTCACAAATTAGAGATGGTGGAGTTAGCAGGCCTGAAGCTGTAAACATTTTCCTGTGTAAATGTCAGCCTTTGGGTGTAGGACTCAGCAACAGCTCCAAAAAAAAGTTCAGTTTTTATATTTATCATTGTGCTAGTGCTGGTGAGATTACTCCCCGGTTTTTTAGAGTGCATACAAGTGTAACTATAACTGATTGTTGAAACTTTTAAGGTAAAACTAGGACAAGGGCCATCTGTAAGTTAGAAGCTCTGCTTGGTCATTTGATTTAAATAAGAAAATGTTAAAATACAGTATATGGCCAAATCTATGTGGACACCAGAACATCACACCAATATGTGCTTGTTGGACATCTCATTCCAAAACCATCGGCATTAATAGGGTTGCTATTATAACTGCCTCTACTCTAGATTTTGAAATGTGCGTGTCTGTAGGAATTTGCAAATTCAGTCACAAGAGCATCAGTGAGGTACTAATGTCAGGAGAGAAGTCGTAGCATGCAGTCAGCATTCCAGTTCATTCCAAAGGTGTTTAGTGGGGTTGAGGTCAGGATTCTGTGCAGGACACGTGAGTTCTTACTGCAAACCATGTTCAATCAAATCAACACTTAAGTAGAACTTTTTCAACAGCATGAAGTTGGTTAAAAGGTCTTACCCAGTAACACACTATGCCAAAGAAATTCTAGAAATGATTAAGAAGAAAGTGATTGAAATACATCAGTCAGGGAAGGGTTACAAAGCTATTTCAAAGGCTCTAGAACTAGAACCAGCCTCAAAGAACCACAGTGAGAGCCATTATCTACAAATTGAAAAAACTCGGCAGAGTAGTGAACCTTCCCAGAAGTGGTCGACCTTCCAAAATTCCTCCAACAGCACAGCAACTACTCATCCAGCAAGACACAGAAGAGCCAAGGACAACATCAAAGGAACTACAGGCCTCTCTTATATCAATAAAGGCCACTGTTCATGACTCCATTATCAGAAAGACACCGGGCAAAAATGGCATCCATAGAAGAGTGGTGAGGTGAAACCACTGCTAACCCAGAACAACGTTAAGGCTTGTAACTCAAAGTTGAAACTCAAACGCAACTGGATTATGCAGCAAGACAAAATGAATTGAGACCAACTAGACCATCAAGTTCATCCTATGAATAATAATATACTGTGATGTGTGATAAAACTATGTTTCACTTGCACATGTATTTATTATTTGTACATATATTTATCACAACAAAATCTAACACATTCCTCATGTGCTCCCTACTCAGAATTTCCCAGAATCCTCTGCCAAATAGTAATTTACAAGACTTATGACCTGATCTGTCACATGACTTGTTACCTCCTTCTCACTTTCCAAGCTTCTAATCACACACGCCTGCTCCCAATCACTAGTTCACTACAAATGCACACCACAAATCTCAGCTTGTTTCAAAGTATTGTTCCTAGCAAATCACTGGAGTGCACTCATTTCTGATTTTTATACCCGATTTATTTAGTTTATGAAGTTTGCCTTGCCTATTCTGGCCTATTTGGTTTTCGCCTGCACTTCCATCCAAACCCCTTTCAGGGACAGATAACGCAAAGACAAAGATAACATAACCCTGCTGAAGAAAGAAAAACCAATAGAAAGCCTCATAAAATTTATACTGGTTTTAATGGAAACTGTAATGGTGCCAGTGGGTTTATACTGGTAATTTGTTGCCTTCTATTGATGGCATGTTATGGCTAGTGTATACTATTAAGGACCAATAATGGTAATGGTTTCAATGGTTAGGTGATGGTTTGTAATAGTATTTCTAGTGGAAACCATCATTGTGTGATGGTTTCTATTGTTTTTGGTCGTTATTGAAGTCGTCTTACCCCAATCTGCTGCTGGATGTACGTTACCTCATTCATTGATGGCTATCTTATCATTCCCTGTATTGTTTGCAGGTTGCTACACTTCATATAAAGTAGGTCCCATGGCCTTATGGAATTTCAGGAGTGTGCTATATATATATTCTACAGTATCCTTTCAGCTATGATTATACAATTGCAAAATGACCTAACTAATGCAATATAAACTAAATATGGATGCACTCCAGGGCTGGGGGTTTGATTCCCGCCGCTGCTCTGTGAGTGCGGAGTTTGAATGTTCTTGCTGTGTTGCAGGGTTTTCCTCCGGGTACTCTGGTTTCCTCCCCAATCTAAAGGGGGAGGCTGATTGGCATGTCCAAAGTTTCTGTAGTGTATCAATGGTTGTGTGAATGTATATGTGATTGTGTGCCCTGTGATGGATTGGCACCCTGCCTTGTACCTGATGCTCCCTGGGATAGGCTCCAGGTTAAGCGGTATAGAAAATGGATGGATGTACTATGACCATGACTCTTCAGCTCCAACCCGAACTATTTCCACCTCAGTGTTTCTAGGCTGTCGGGCCTCCCATCATTGGGATGAAGTTAGAGCAAAAAGTATCAACAGTAATTAGCATCTTAATCAGAGATCCAACTGTTTTTAAGCTTGCCCCTCAGTGTTCGTCATAATCCTGAAAAATTGAATTAAGCCATCGGAGCTAGATAACATGGCACAACATGACAGACCGAATTGGCTCAAACTCTTCACGCACGTTCTTCAGCTCCTGACGTCATCGGCGTGTCCCGCCGTTTCTCCCCCGTGGAAGTGTAATCCTGTTAGAGCCAAGCGAGCAGGCGGCCATGTTGGAGCAGAGCAACAGTGCTGGGGGAGTTTTATTCTGCTCTGTTCTGGAAATTAAATTTGATATCTGCATAATCCATAACCGCAAATGCAAATTTTACCTCCAAATGGGAACTGCTAAAGCCGTCTCTCTATTTATAATGGTTTGTGGGCATGGCTGACAATATAGCGTTTTGCCAGATTTTTTCTCTCATTCTTTCTCTCATGCTGTAAAATATGATGGGAAAATCACAGTTCTGGTGCTCTGGGGATATTTTGACAGATCCCAAAAGGAAAACCACTTTATTTTTCTTTTCTTTTTTTCTGCACAAAAAAGGCCTGAAGGTTTATTATTATTTTTTTTTGTCTGTTTGGTTTGGAGTGTTTTGAGGTTAGCATGAGGTTACGCACTTCTGTATTTAACTGCAAAGCTAATTTTGATTATATCACCACTAACTTTTCTTTATTTCTTTGGATTGGCAGTCTGCTTAATGTAAAACCTATTTTACTCACATAATAAAATAGAGTAATATATGGTAAGCTAGCCACTTAATGTTAGCTTGCTATCTAACTAGTTTAGCCAACATTAATGTAACCTCTCCAGCAGTACCTATCTGATCATAGCTATTCAAATTCTAGTCATGTTCCCTAGCGTGTAAGCTTTAGTCATGGTAGGAAAGAGTACTGTGTGTTTAATTAAAACCAAAATCTGAGTTTTCTTGCAAGCTAGCTAATATTATGTAAGACTAGATAATATTTAACTCAGTAAAAAAAAAAAGTGTGTGCATATTTAACTGCATAACACATATGGTAAACCCCTAGAGACAGTGATACAGTGTGTGTGTGTGTGTGTGTGTGTGTGTGTGTGTGTGTGTGTGTTAGCCATCTTTAGCCATTTAGTTCTGCTTTGCATGTTTCCTTAAAACAGATGTTAAGTTGTCTGTCTTTGCTCTCACACTGACGATTAACTCCAGAATAGTGTATTCTGGCATCATAACACATGCTGGCATTTGTGTGAGGCATAGTCCCAGATGTGGGTCTAAATCATGTCCAGTGGCCTTGTGTGCCCATGTTTGTGGGTAAAAGCCATACATCTTTAACATAATATGTAGCATACACATAGCAGAACATACACACTGCTTTATATCATGTAGACATGGGACAAAATGTTTTTGTGACATCACAAATCTTTTGTCATAGTTATATATCTCAATGCACTTGGAGACACGATGGAGAAAACAAAATTTGTGAACACACACACACACACACACACACACAACGCATGAATGGTCAGCATGGTTGTCGCCAGGATCCCACAGTCTCTGTAGTCGCATGCAGAACGTGTTGATTAGAGCATAGAGGCACAAGCCAACAAACTACTGTGACATACACACACACACACACACACACACACACACACACAAATGCAATATGTATACTTTACTGTCTGTATTCCATATATATGGGAATAAAATATCTATGTAGTCATCAGTGCTATATCTATCTATCTATCTATCTATCTATCTATCTATCTATCTATCTATCTATCTATCTATCTATCTATCTATCTATCTATCTATCTATCTATCTATCTATCTATCTATCTATCTATAAAAAAAAAGTAGTTTATGCAGTTATTCTTTTATTCGTATGCAGTAAAATAACATTAGTGTTCATTTGATGCTTACAA